>JAJOOR010000693.1:0-40780 GCA_036250505.1 Solanum acaule
TTTTTTTTTTTCCCCCCCCCCCCCCCCCCCCCCGATAATATTTGTTGACATCACCTTCAAAACAAGAAAAATGTTTAAATGTTTTACTTTGACTAGGAAACTTGACAATCAATGTTCAATTCAGTTGATCAACATATATCAAGCAACATTAAGGCAATTTTGCTCTTAAAATATAAATAGATGCATAGTAAAACTTCAAAGGACTTAAGAATCAACAAGCCAAGATATATAAATTCATAAATTCAAAGCAACTGAAGATGCATCTCTTTTCGTCCCTTTCACTGTTTGATAAGAGCTCCACCTTCCTATCTTCTCTGAAAAAGACAAATACAGTATTAGTACTTTCGTATTATAAACTTATACATAGAATTGTAGTAGCCTATTTGGCCAAATTTCTAAAATCAATTTATTTTGAAAAGTGCGTTTTTCTCAAAAGTGTTTTTAGGGAAAAGTACTCTTACTTATTTCGGAAAAATAACTCCTACTACTTCCTAGAAACTCTCATTTTCTCTCAAAAACATAGCCAATCACATCATCTTTGTAAATAAGGACTTTTAGCCTTCAAAAAACTCGGCCAAACAGCCCATAAATAGAATCGCCACAATGATTACGTCTTTACTATAATATCTGATTGATAAAAGATCATCCAACCCAAAGCCAAAACACAACAACAAAAAGTGTTCTTTAGCCAAAGCAGTAAGTTATTATTCACCAAGAGGGGGAAGAATTATAAGAAATACATGCATGACTACGTTCAAAGAATAATGATTGCGGAAGGAATCTAATCTCAATATTAAGAAAATCAAAATTAATGAAATACATAATAGATACAGTAAAAAATAATAATATTTAAACGATGCAAAAGAAATATATGATGGATGTGAATAATGACTTGCTCATTTTACTTGAAAAATACTGAAGGCCTCCCAATAACTTTGCTGGAGCTAGATTCCTGCTAAAACATCGTGGCTTTAGAAGAAGATTAACCTTAAACACAAAGAGATCTTAGAATTTTAGAGAAGGACAAAGAGATCTTAGAATATTTTTAAAAAAAGAAAGAAATTAAACTAAAAGTTTCTTTTTTACTTGATAGCTTAGCAAATTAAACATTTACGACACAATCATCATGCAAAGCAACCGGAGGAACTACTGCACTATTGCACCTCTTCCCATCGTCAATGCTTGCACGACTGCCTTATCATCTCAGCTACTCTACGTTTCCTCTTTGATCGGTCATTACCAGTCCACGAGGATCTGATGTACTTAGTTGGACGTCTAAAGTCCCTAGACACTTTAGCATACTACATCTTCACTAAGTAGTTCAAATTTTTGTTAATATCAACCAACAATGTCTCCATCTCTTCCGAATGAGCTTCCATTTTCTCTAATCGTTCCTCAACTTGTGCTAAACGCTCATCAAGTTTAGCATCAGAACTCAATCCACAAGAGATCTTAGAATAAAACACACGAGCAACTATTAGTAACTTAAGAGGTTAATATATTTTAAGAGACCTTAAAACAGAAGAGATCATTTATACAAAACAAGAGAGATCATCAGCAACTTAGGAGATTTATACTAGCAGAATAATCACAAGTATACAGTTAAAATCACCTACCACCCCCTTGATCCCCACCCCCAACTCCACCCAGATAAAAACACTCTTTAATTTTGGATTACTCCCAGACAAGTTTAGGTACAAGTGGATACTAGAGTATCGCTCTTAGGCCTCATTAGCCTGTACTTAACAATGTTGGTATGAATAGTTCAAACCTTAGGTCATTAATGCATTTGCATACAATAAGATTTAAGCACTTATTTGATCTGAATAGGTCTTAATCATTAAGATCTTGAACGTCTTAATATCATTAAGAGGTATATTTGTTTGGATAATTTTCACCTCCACTCTATTCACAATCACCAACCACCACTAACCTTCTCTACCAGCACAACCACCATCGTTGCCAACCACTACTGTCAATCGCTACCACACTTACCATCCACATCATTATAATTATATCAACTGCCACCACTGTCACAGCCGCCACCACCATTATCGCTAATCCCTACTACCAACTACCTCTATTATCACAACTAACACCGCCACCAACTACCAACAACACATTATCAACCACCACACATTCTTCAACCACCACCATCAACACCGGCAACTACTAGTATCAACTAATTTCACCACAATTACCCCCACAACAAAATGTAAATCAGTGGCCTGGTTTTCTTATGCTAGCTAGTCAACTTAGCAAATACAAAAATTCAATTTGTATCATTAACAACAAATAAATCAATGGTATAATGCTATTTTTTATCTTCCATTTTTAATAGAGAAAATGCTTCAAAGAAAGAAAATAAATGGGAAAGCAGAACAACAAAAATAAAATCACCTCATTCTCCACAACTCGGACATTGTCTTTGTGCTCAACAACATAGTTTTGCTCCTTTGTACCCACCACCTCCTCTACAAAATCCTCCTTAAACACACCCTCATTGTCCTCTTCTGCTACTTCCTTGTCACTATCCTCCGGCCCAGAAGTAGTTTCATAGGAAGTAGCTTCCATTGTCATCCCTTAGGTTGAAATTTCAATTTTAAAAAGGAATTTTAGAAACGAATAAAATGACAACAAATTTTTTTTTATACAAAACATGAACTCTCATGTTCACCTAGACCAAGGGCATTCTGACCACTACTTGCAGGATTTGGCTGAACAGAATTGGTCATAGGAGTTTGAGATTTTGTCTCCATGGTCAGCATCTTTAAAGATATCTTCCGAAGATAATCTTGCTGCAATATTAGATAAATATAAGTTAAAATACATACTACATAGGGTTGGCAAACTGAGGGTAGGCTATGCAGGGAGGGTTCAAATATTTTTTTAAAAACACTGATGCAGCGTGGGGCGGGTTGCAGAACTATGAAGTGGGTTTAAACAACAACGTATCCAGTGTAACTCCCACAAGTGTGTCTGGGGAGGGTGAGGAGTGTACACAGACCTTACCACTACCTCATAAAGATAGAGAGATTGTTTCTGATAGATTCTCGGGCCTCGGCTGAAGTAAAGAATCTCCAAGCAGCGGTTTGAACAAGAACAAAAAAAGAAATTAAGTTCTTAGTACTAAACTTCCTTAGGCGAGCAACCAGATCTGGGAAGGATAGAGTTTACACAGACCTTAAACCTACTTCGTGGAGGTTGCTTAGGCGTGCAAAGACATTCAAATTAGATCTAAATTATTTTTTTGTGGTGCTCAGTATAAAAATTAGAGTAGAAGTAGATTTTGTGAATCTATGTGGTCACTCAAATATGAAATTATTTAATTTAATTCCATATAACTTGATTCTATCCATTTTGTGTTGACAAATATATAGTGAGCACTGCCCCCAAGGCCTAGCTCGAGTGGCAAAAGGTGGAGGATTTGTGACAAGCCCCACACCATGCAAAGCGAAGTTAGGTATTTAAGTGGAGAAGGGTAGAGGGGTGGGCCCATTATCCACCGAGTTTAGAAGGTTGTAATTGGTCCAAAGGGTGGAGGGTCACAGACGGATTTCTCGGTTATCAAAAAAAATTAAATATATATATATATAGTGAGCACTCTTGGGGAATAATAATTAATATGATACTATAATATTTACGTGTGAGAAAAACATGTCAATATGCAGAATTAACCCTGTTTTTTTGTTCTTGACATCACTGTAATAGGTAATTTTACTTAAATAAATTACCAATTAAATAAGATTTACAGATCTCATGCTTAAGATGAACTATATATAGTATCAGGCTCTTCCATTTCCCTGTTATAAGAACCTTGATGAGAGCAAATATAAGAATATCCAATTATTATTTTTAATGTCAGCAATGCCTTAGTAAAATTGCTAAACTAGTGATTCATGTGTTCGTTTAGGAGTGAGAAAATCTACATAAACATAATGATACGGGTTGGGGGTCAAAATCTTCGCAGGATCATGCGGGTTTGGCCCGCAACCGCACTGTACCCGGTCCGCTTGCCATCCCTAATACAATGCGTCTAGATGACTGGAAAGACGAATGCAAGTTTATACAAGCAGGAATAACATCAATGAAGAGGAGAAAAAATTGAATCATTTATGTAGAAGAATCACACATCGGATAAATGGGTGGTTTCCTTGTATGGTTTTGGAGAACAAATTGCATCAAGAGTCCCAAATTGGATGAAAGGCATGGGCTTATATGGTCTCGGAGAACAAATTGAAACAAGAGTCCCACATTGGATGAAAAAGGGATGAGTGATTCCCTTATATGGTCTTGAAAAACAAATTGCATAAGTCTAATATCGGATGAAAAAGGCAGGGGTGGTTTATGAGCTAGCTTTACAATTCGAACAAATAAGAAACAAGTTTAGACTACATACCTGACTTGTAGCAGCAGAATAGATCTTTTCTTCAAACCTCACAGCAATTTTCTTAAGCTCCTGTACTCCTTCTTGCCCAGAAACAGGAAGATGCCTCTTTAAGGTCTCCATTCTATACAACCATATCAACAAAAGATCAACATAAACTCTTGATAAAAGCACAATCTAGATAAATACTTCTCAAATATATTAAAAACAATTCGACATCACGTCCTGCTACAAAAGACTAAAACTTATTTCCTCTAAACAAATATAAGTAGTTATAATCCAATTATCGCAAACAACAACCTACCATTTCGACATATCTAAAACAAAATATAAAGCACAGTGAGTAAAACTAGGTTTTCCCACTTGAACTAGTTCCTTGACTGATCCACCACACACCACCCCCACCCCCAACAACAACAACATACCTAGTGTAATCCCATACGTGGGGTGAGAGTGTACGCATCTGTTACCCTTGACTGATTACCAAAATTGGAAATAACTAGGGCATAAACTTCCAATTAACTCACCCAGTACCATTAACAAAAAACCCCCCAAAATTCACTTGATAAAGTGAGTTTCCATAAAACAGAAAGACACTGAAAAAAAAAACATGTATCAGATTGATTAATCAATACTTCTAACAAAATGGGGTTTCTTCAGATAACCGATAAAACACACAAAAAAAAAACCTAAAATTCAAAATTCCAAATCCTTTTAACAAATTAAAAAATAAGAACAAGTCGCAAAACCAAAAATAGAAAAAGCTTACATCTTGTTCACAATCCTTTGACGCGAATCGGGCAAAAGTTGAGTCCTCCAATCACCGGACTCCATAGCTCCGGCAGCCGCTCCGCCACCTTCACCACCTCCCTGAGCCTGAGCGGCCCTCCAATTATTCCCATCCATTTCAATTCCACACCAAAATTCCTTAATCCACAATCAATAATCACAATTTCTGGCTTCGATCAAAAGCAAAAAAATTCCAAAATTTCGATGAAAAATCACAATTCCGCCTAGATTCTGAGTGTATAAATAAGAAACAAAACTCCCAAAGTCTTCATATTATTCATTCATATATAGTAATATAAATAAATATTTAGTAATATCTGACAATACCAACGTGTCCAGCCGCCATTGACTCAAAATCTCTGGCCCATTCACTAGTTTTACACTATTTTAAGAAAATTTATGTTTAATATAGTGATTTTATTTTAGCTTTGTGTAGTTATAAGAAGCTTTAAAACAGTTGCACGTGATAATTTTAAAAATATATGTTATAGTAAATAGTATTTGCTTATTTAAGCGAATATTTGAGTAATAAGCTTAGCAAAACATAATATTGCAGATTCTTTTGTAAATGTTCAATGTGGATCGTCATATATATCTCTTATTCACGCAAACATATGAAGATGCTAAATGAAAATTTTTATTAGTTAGATGCAATAATGTATATATTTATTTCAATTTGATGAGGTATGTAATTAGTCTTATCTCACTAATATTAACTTATAGACAATATTTGCTTTGTATTTTTCTTGTCATCTAATCCAGATTTACATGTGTATTCCACGTTAAATTGTTTAGATGTCTCAATTTTCTCTAAATGGTTCCTCAACCATGCCTAACCTTTCATCAACATCGTTAGGTTTAATGCTATAAATTTTTGCCAAAATGACGACTTGAAAAGTAAACTACAATAACTAGTATTATTACAAAAGAAAAATCAGCTTATATTTGTTCTTAACAAATTTTATATTTGAAAACGATTAAAATAGCATATCATTATTTAAGGAAACATACATTAAGAATAAATTGAAAAACAAAAAACTAAAACGAGAGACCACAAATTTTTTCGAGGAGAAATGTGACCTTTTCTTGTAAAAGTATTAAAGCTTCGTTGAACCCCTACTTGAAAGGGAGAATAGCGGAGTTGTTGTATAGCCTAAGGTCTTTTCCTACAGAGAAAGCGGCTAACTACCTGCAAAAGCACACTATACTCCGCTTTAACAAATGAGAGTTTTCAGTGGAATCGGTGAACCACACGAGCTGGTTAGATGCGTGGGATAGAGGGCTTGTAGTACTTGCTAGCGCGGCTACGCAAGATTCAAAACATTAGAAAAAAATTAGAGATGGATATTTTGAATTTTAACCCTGGTTCCCACAAAATTTAAGTAATTTATCAAAATAATTGTGGTGCTTTCTAAATAATCTAGGGAAGGATGTATAAGTTGGTTCACGAGTACTTTAAATAATCCACATGGGTTCAAGAGTACTTTACATAACCCCTTATTCGTGCGCTCAACGCTCATCAAGTTTAGTACCAAAACTCAATCCATCAAAATTACAACCCAATCTATCTATCAATACCAAGAGTACCAAAATCATTCCATACATAACACAATCCATCATAACTACCATCTAATCAATCAAACACAGAAGTCTATCAAACTCAGAAGTAATATCTTGCCCACTGGAATCCAACATAGGCGGCTGACGTGCATATATATCTTGTGCCTGCGTAGAATATAACGTGCAACATATGATTAGTAACTTATGAGTAAATTGCAAGATATTGTAAACTTTACACACAAAAAACCTTAGAACGAAACCAAGGAGATCAACAACATAGCCATGTAATTCAACAAGTGGGATCAGGGGAGGGTAGGATGTATGCAAACCTTATCGTAGACAGGTTGTTTCTAATAGACCCTCGGCTCAAAAGATATGTAACCAACGCATGAAAGTAAGAAAGAAAACGAGAGAACAAAGTAGCAATGTAAGAAACAAGTGTAGCAACAAATATTAATAGACATAGGAGAAAAAAAAACTACGAGCTACCTAAATCATACTACTAGAACTACGACAACACTAGACTCCCCACTAACCTTCTACTCAAATGTTTGACCTCCATACTTTCCTATTTAAACACATAAGATCTTTAAACAAAGTAGAAGTAACACGAGAGATCATTCATAGCTT
The DNA here is from genome assembly GCA_036250505.1 of Solanum acaule. Classification (NCBI taxonomy): domain Eukaryota; kingdom Viridiplantae; phylum Streptophyta; class Magnoliopsida; order Solanales; family Solanaceae; genus Solanum; species Solanum acaule. The sequence continues at coordinate 7,367 of JAJOOR010000693.1, forward strand.
AAGAGATTTATACTGGGAAAACAATAACAAGTCCCGAGTTATCAATCCCCCCACCCCCCCTCCCCAAAAAAAAAAAACTCTAGTGGAAATGTAGATGCATGTTAATACAAGAGGAAAACAACTTCAACAAGGTGAAAAACAATTGAATTATCCAAACAAGTTCAGATTGCATACCTGACTTGTATGGATGGAAGGCTAAGGAAGTTGCCGGTGCAATGGAGAAGAAGTAGGGTTGTGCGGACTTTTGCCACTAAGAAAGAAAGTTATGTACTTCTCAAGCGAAAACAATTTTTCCTTGTGAGAAAGTTGAATCTCACGCTTGTTAATCCGCAAGAAAAGCACAATGCGTTCCAGCGTCATCTTGAAAATCTTGAGTTTTTCAATTCTCTCATGTTGAGGATGCTGAGGAAGAGAGTCATGCTCAAAATCAGAACGAAATCAGTTTCTTGCCCTATGCAAATTTTTAATAGTCATGCTTTAAGTACCCCTCCAGGCCAAGAAAAAAGGGAGGGGAACTTCAGAAAAAGGCATAAAGAAATTAATAACATAGTAAAAAAACTAAAAATGAACACATATTTTTCCTTCCACCAAAAAATAATAAAAAAACTATCACTCTATGTTTCGACAAAATGTTCACATAAGGGCTTTTCACAACTCAGATATATCAAGCTCAATCCCAATCCCAAAACACTAGGGAGGATTTGATCCCTTTCAGATATGGAAAAGAGACTCTAACATCAAATTCATGTCTATATAACAATTAACAGTTACACAAAAAGGTTAAAATGAGACATCGTCGTCTAAGATGGCTCTCTCATCTAAGATGGTACAGACATATCCTAAAAAGACGTCGGAAGGCATCGATAGGTGGGACATTATGATGATTGAAGGTAGTAAAAAAGATGAGTTAGACTTAAGATCTATCAATAATAATTATATCAAAGGACTCAAGTTCTCTTGGAATCAATGCAAATTTAGCTAAAAAACAAACCTGCTGCATTTCAGAAGCAGTTTTCCAGTATAGATCATTGAGCTCTGATAAATACATCTCCCTCATAGACTCGATCTGTGTTACAAAATTTCATGAAGTCAAATTCACAAATGTCAAGATTGCATCTCCCATGAGGATATGTGATAATTAGATCAATTGTACGATGCAGTAGAGAACAAACTAGACAATCTTCATGAAAGAACCTTCCAGATAAAAAGGTTAAAAGTGAAGTATAAGAGAAAGAGACTACTAGCATGTTTGGTCAAGCTTCTAAAATATGCTTATTTTGAAAAATGCTTTTCAAGAAATTAGTGTTTTGGTGCGTCTGTATATGACTAATCAATTTTAAAAACATTTGTAAGCAGCAATTAGTGTTTGTCCAAGCTTTTAACAAGTGCTTCTAAAGTGTATTGTCTCAAAAGTGCTTTTCAAAAAGTACTGTCCTTTTTAGCTTCTAAAAAACAACTTTTGTTACTCCACCAAAAGACTTATTTTCTCCCAAAAACTTGGCCGAACACCTCACTTTTAAAAAAAAAAAAAGCACTTTTGGCCTTCCAAAGCGTGGCCACGAGGCTAATAGTTGATTAACATGTGAATGATAAAAAAAAATTTGCTTCCTTTAGCTTCTTGGTTCACATTTCTGCTCACATCAAAGAGTACAAATTCCATAACGTGATCATAGACCACCATGAATTACAAGTTAAACAAACCGGATAATGAGGATTCATATAGCTGATTCCAACTAGCTTGGGATTGAGGCGTAGATATTGTAATAGTATTCTTCAATTGAGAATATTATCAGCCTCTATTAATTACAAGTTAGCTGTTTAAAGTACCTAGGGGTTAGGGGTATGACGACCATGAATCACAGAAAATATTTCAGAACATTCAGCCATTTCTTATATTGTCATAACCAGCTAGTTTATCAAAATGCACATCACTAATCAACTGCCAAAAATTTCAATTTCCAGCTAGTCATCTCTAATTTCCTCTGTTTTCAAAATCCTGACCAAATAAATACCATTACGAACAATACCTTTTGGTAAACCTCTTCCTGCCAATCAGCTCCATTTGTGTTTCCCGTCTGAGCAGAAGAATCTAAAGCTGCTACAAATAACACAAAATTGAGAATAGAACAACTATCAAAGAACCTGATTACTTACACCATTAAAATTCAGGCAAATTTTGGGAGAATGTTAGATATTTATTAATACATTTTCTGCACCAGTAAGTTTAACTAATATTCAGCAAAATTACTTGTGGCAATTGTAATTACAATATTATTTTCATTATTCTATATAAATAGGGGTTGAAGGGTTAGCATAGCTCACTTGGTGAAATCTCTATACCTTCCACAGTAGAGGTGTAGGGTTCAAACTCCATCGGTAGTGTAGCTTGCTGATGCATTATATTTCCAGATGTGTTATGTGATGCAAGGCCAGCACTAACTTTTTCAGAATCCCCCGTCATTGGAGATGAAGCTAAGGGAGTTAAAGGAGATGGGACAACAAATGGTGAGCTTGCGGATTGGAGAGGCGTCCCAGATTTGGAAAGAGATACCAACATATTTTGTTGGTCAATTTGCGGAGAAGGATGTTGGGTAACCTGAGGAGATAGTGCCTTATGGAGTTGAGGTGAAGATATTCCTGACTTCATTTGTGGATGATGAGATCCAACACGCTGGCCAATTGACTGCTGTTGCATTAAGTGATGTTTCCGTAAAATTCCTGTTTTCATTTCCATTTGCTGCGGTTTCATTAACGGCTGCCTTGGCAAAAGTAGCTGCTGCATCTGCCGCTGGTTCTGCAACATTTGCTGGCTCTGCGACATTCGCTGCAGGATGTTTGAATTCTGTTGTAGGGAACCGAGGTTTGCCTGCACTGGGTTAGTTCCACTTTGTGGACTTAATGAGCTTATGTTAACGTGTTGACGACGGTTAACATGATTCTGTTGCAAAGAGCCAGTAGACACCTGTTGCAGTGAGTTCAAAGAATTACCCTGTCCCAAATCCAAATTGGAACCAGGCTGTATTGTATTTATCATGTCTTGCTGAGAGTTGGAATTTGTCGATACGCCAGACAAGGAATCATGGTGCAAGTTGGTGAAATTATTCTGTTGCATTAACTGCTGCGGTGAGTTCATTGCTTGCTGATGTTTCATTAACTGCTGACTTTGAAAAAGTTGTTGCTGCATCAGTAGCTGGTTGCACAGGGGTGTTAATTGTTGGTTCTGCAACATTTGCTGCTCGTGCTGTGTAGGAAGTAAATGAGGCAGCGCGTTTGAGTTTTGCTGTAGGGATTCGAGGTTTGCCTGTACAGGGTTCATTCCACCTTGTGTACTGAATGAGCTTATGTTATCATGTTGAAGACTGTTAACAGGATTCTGTTGTAAGGATCCAGTAGCCACCTGCTGCGGTGAGTTCAACGAATTACCCTGTCCCAAATCCCATCTGGAACCAGGTTTTACCACATTTATCATGTGTTGTTGAGAATTGGATATTGTCGATACGCCAGACAAGGAATAATGTTGCAAGTTGGTGAGATAACTCTGTTGCATTGCCTCCATGGAACCCTGTACGGGCTGCATCGGTGGATTAGTTTGACCACCAAGAGATTGTGGTTGCTGAAGCTGCATGGAAGACTGATGAAGTTGCCCCTGCTGTGGAGAAGAAGAAGTCTTGGTGCGTGCCAAATTGGAACTAAGAAACTTACTTATGTTCTTCTCAACCGAGACCAGTTTTTCCTTGTGAATAAGTTGAATATCCTGCTTGTTAAGCCGCAAAAAAAGCATAATGCGTTCCAGCATTATCTTATACATCTTGAGCTTTTCAATTTTCTCATTTTCAAGACGCTGATGAAGAGAGTCATGCATAAAATCAGAAAAAAAATCAGTTTAGTTACAGTCCTGTTTCTTTTCCTTAGCAAACTTTTGAAATTCATGCTTCAAGTACCTCCCATGGCAACGAAAAAGGGAGTAAAGTTTAAGAAATGACATAAAGAGACAAATAACATAGCTCGCAAGGTTCACACAATTCGGAAGAATGTTGATCCAAGTGCTTTTAAATTAAGATAAATCAAGCCCTTGCCCGAAGAATGGAGGCCTTAATTCCTTCCCCGAAAGCAAAACAAACTAACAGAAAAATTCAACACAAACAAATGATGCAGATGCTAGAAATGAAAAGGAATTAGCCGCATTACAACTATGAGAGCACTGTTTCTCAAGATGACAATCGACAGGAAAGGAACCAAATTAAAGAAGCCAAAATGAGAATTTAGTGTTTTGAGCTTTCTGCATCAGTTTCCAGTTTGAGGAGTTTCCAGTAACCAATAGAATACAATATGCATTACACCTTAGGAATGCTATATGCAAATGATGGTGTGTCATTTGATGAAACTTGCAAGGGAGTCAACCAAAATTTGGAACTATGATGAAGCACTTGGGGGGGGGTGTTAATGACATACCTGCTGCATTTTATAAGTAATTTTCTCATATAAATCATTGAGGTCTGATAAATACATCTCCTTCATAGACTTGATCTGCATTACAAATTTCAATAAGTCAATTGCGGAGATGTCAAGAATGCATTCCCATGTGGTTAGATGATAATTAGATCAACTGTACGATGCAGTAGAGAACAAACTAGAGAATCTTCACAAAAGAACCTTCCAGATAAAAAAGTTAAAAGTGAAGTAGAAGAGGTTGGACGAACCAATAATAGAACTTGGTTTCTTACATTACCAAACGTGTATTACCTCCTAACATCAATGTATTTCATACTCAGATGGATTATTGGTCTTTCTTTTGCTACTAAATCGCTAAATAAGACATACATAGGTTGGAAGGACCACTAATAGAACTTGGTTTTCCACAGATTGATTGTGAGGAAGGTGGGGCTGCTTCCTGCTGAATTGGAGTGTCGTAGCAGCTGACCGTGCGTGAGATCTTAATGCTGATGTGAGTTACTAATAAAGTAAGACCACTTCGAGGCTGGTGCTCTGCTCTACCTCTGCTTGGAACAATGCCTTTTCTGGTAAAAGAGGGAGGTTCATTACAGGGAGGGTGCTGGTAACATGGGTTTTTTAGGGGCACAGCTCTTAACTCAGTGGATAACGTGTCTGATTCTCTACCCTTCTCCACTTAATAAATATTAAATTCTTGTGAGATGCGCCTAATCCAATACGTCCAATATTACACTCTTACCACTAGATCAAAGTCCGGTCATCTCCTTCAAAGCATTAATCTTTTTCCAATATCAACAGCAGTCTTGCGGTGTTTGGTGAGTCCAAATATTCTATTACAGGGAGCTTTAATGCTATGTTGGGGCAGCAGAGCAGACTAAATATTGCAGAACTCATTTGGACAGCACTTTCACAGCCAAAGCATCGATTTATTGTGTGGTTGGCTGTACAAGGTAGACTACTTACAAAAGAAAGTCAATCTCTGGAGACTCAGTTACACATCTTGGATAGAGACATTGAGAGATAGCATCCAACAGTGAGTAGGACTAACCATAACTAAGGGTGAGGTTCAGAAAGTGCTGGAAGGCATAAAAAGGAAGAACTGGAAGCAGTTTCATCAGAGCTATTCGGGGAGCAGTGATCTATCATACATGGAAAGCAAGGAACTTGAAGATTTTTAGAGAATCATTGGTGAATACTGATATACTGTTAGTACAGATTAAGAAAGAAGTTATAGAAAGATCAGACATACTGAAAGGATCTAGAAAAGCTAGCAACAGTCATAGGTTGATTACCAAGTTACTTAGCGCCTAATTATTTTTCTTGTTTAGTTGGAAACCTATGCTTCTTAGTACTCTTCCTAGAAGGTGGCTGAGATGATAGGTGACCTTATGGTGTTATGTTCTTTGTTGGCTTCACAAGTGAAATACGACGGAATGGAGAATACAGTGCATGTTAGTGTTATATGTTTAATTTTGGGAGAAGTCAAAGTATTCCAACTTATTACTAGCTAGTAAACCAAGTCGCGTAAGTAGAGAAGGATGATATTTGAAGACGAAGCATTGAATTCTCTATTATAAGAAATAAAACAGAAAAAGTATACCAACTAATACAGATGAACGAATGTCTTTTCACAGAAAACATCTTCATATTGCCATATATTCAGGTATATACTTCTTGCACAAACAGGTTTATCCCTCAAACTAGCAAAAAAAGATTTTAGTTGCGGGGAAATAAAGCAAACTGGTGACATGCCATGAAGACTTTGACCCAAACTTACCGACAGATTATCTCATGAATTAAGTTAATATGATCTCAGCACTCAACAACTAATATACTGTAATCAATTAATTTATCAAAATATGCTTCACTTCTAAATTATGCCAGTGCTTGTGAAGCTAATTTTTTGTCGTTGACAATATTGGACCAAGATAAGCTTACACAAGCACCATTGACAGTGAGGATTCATGCTCGTTTCTAACAAGTTACCTGTTAACATTCTTAGATTTTTCTATAATCATAGGAAATATGTCGAAACATTAAGCTATTTCTTATAATGTTATAACCAGCCAATTTATCAAAATCCACATATCAAATTTTCATAGTTTCCAAAATCTTGTGCAAATTTAAAGTGCCATTGCAAACCATACCTTTTGGTATACCTCTTCCTGCCAATCAGCTCCATTTGCATTTTCCATCTGAACTGTAGAATGTAAAGAACTTGATTGGTTACATCATTAAAATTTCAAGCAAATTTTGCGACAATGTTACATATTTCAAGCATATTAATACATTTTTTTGATGACCATAGTGTCCGAGCACCTCCCACCTCTGTCCACTAAGGCTATGATCCTATTAAAGATAGAAAGAATCACCTAGTGTTTTTTTTGTCTCCTGCTGGAATTCGAACCTGAGACCTCATGGTTCTCAATCACTTCATTGACCACTACACCACACCTTTCCTTCTAAATGTAGTTGTGTAAGAAAGTTAAGTTTCTACTTTTATTGGATATTTAGAAATATATTAATACTTCTATCTTTTAATCTATACTATTATAAAAGTACGAAACTCCACACAAAATTACCCATCACAAGTGCACCTATGTTGGATAATATTGTTATTACAATTAATTTTACACTTCTTTTGAGCCAAGAGTCTATCTATAAGTAAGATGTACCCTAATAGCTTGAAAGAGACCTGACGTGTAGAATTACACTAAGACCTCGTACGGGATAACTAACCGAACTAATCGAGATTATAGTGTTACTTTTATTGGATAACAATCATGGATAAGAGGATAATTAATCGGTGTGTAGAATTACACTAAGACCTCGTACGGGATAACTAACCGAACTAATCAAGATTATAGTGTTACTTTTATTGGATAACAATCATGGATAAGAGGATAATTAATCGGGGATATATAATGATCTTACTTGGTATAACTTAATTTGAAGCTGAATCGTGGAAGTAGAGTAACTAATTCCAAAATAAACGATCAAGATTAAATTCCACTTAATGAGGCACAAGGGTCAAGATCCCGCCACATTATCTGAAGGTTGTTATAAACTGGAGAGAGAATACAACAACAAACTTCTGGTAAACCAATTCCTCCCTCGTTTCTCTTCCTTTCTATTATCTTCTTTTCTAATTCTGATCTTCTCCTCTTCTTCTCTCTCCAAATTCGATATCTGCCCTGGATACCCACCCATTCTAGCTATATTAGATTTAATTAGTTTTTCAATTTCTTTGTATTAGAAATCCATTTTTCCCCGTTTATATCAATTAGAGAAAATTGTCCCAAAAAAAGGGAGTTGATTTACTTTTGAAATTGCAATTTACAGTCAGATCCGAATTCTAATTGGGATTCTGACATCCTAACAGTATAACTTGTCCCAACCAAACCAAAACACACACTTGCTACCTTCGGGTTCGCGTAAACCCACCTCTAATGTGATAGCCCACAAACCACACAACAAAAATAAATATGAAAGTTTTCAAACCCTATCTTCCCAGTTCCCAATGCAGTTCTACGAATATCTAATAGTAGCATTGGTAGTGTAAAATCATTGACAAAAGAAAGAAAAAAAAGACAAATTCAAGTAACGATCCAAAAAAAAAAAAAAAGAACGATGAAGGAAATCACTACCTTGAGTATTATTATCAATATACATCTCAATTTTGATAAACTTTTTTTGATCCCCTAACTTAGAGCCCTAGTATTTATATCTATATATAGAGTTAATTTTATTTTATGTATAGTCTCTCAAATAATATTTTTTTATAAACTTTATTTTTGTAAAATAAAAATATCCTCAAAAATTATTTTATTTATTTTATAATAAAAAGTCAGTCCAGTTTGTTTTGTACCATAAATGTCACTCAATTAATGATAATTATTTCAAAAAGTTATACAACTCTATTTTATAATTTAAAAAAGTCACTTAATTATGCTGTAGCTATGGAGAAAATCAAACCAACCCATGAAAGTAAGTAAGAAGGAAAAACTAAATTCAATGTTATTGATTTACGGCGTAATAATTATTTATGCTCTTTAAACAAGGATTAAAATCCTATGTTCAATGTCATTAAGATAAAACGTATAAGACGCACCAACAAATAGTGTCACAATTAATTTAATTGCTAGTCTAATAACTACGTTTATTAATTTAATTATCAGTCCTTTATCTTTCATTGGAAGACCCTAACATTCTTCTTTTTGTTACCATGTTTCTACCGAGAGTGATTAATTATCCATGAATACATAAATCGTTGTATTTAATTTGTACAATTTTTCAATATTAACTGTTGGCAAATGTATAAATATTCTTCGCAAGCAACTGTACTTCGATACAAAAGATTGATGTCACATTCCTAACTATGAGATTGCTCCCCTAGAAAGGTCAGGTGCATGATGTGGAATTTAATTTTTAAAAGTGCAATTTTGAGAGAAAAGAGTAAAAGACATATAATTGTTTTTCAAAAGTTCTCTCCATTGTTAAATCGTTATATAAGAAAATAACCTATTATATTAAATGTGGAATTTAATTTTTAAAAGTGCAATTTTGAGTGAAAAGACATATAATTGTTTTTCAAAAGTCCTCTCCATTGTTAAATCATTATATCATATCATTAAAAAAGTCACTTAATTATGCCATAGCTCGGGAAAAAAATCAAACCAACCCATGAAAGTAAGTAAGAAGGAAAAATTAAATTCAATGTTATTGATTTACAGCGTAATAATTATTTACGCTCTTTAAACAAACATTAAAATCCTATGTTCAATGTCATTAAGATAAATAGTATAAGACGCACCAACAAATAGTGTCACAACTATTTAATTGATAGTCTAGTAACTCCGGTTATTAATTCAATTATCAGTCCTTTATCTTTCATGGAAGACCCTAACATTCTTCTTTTGTTACAATGTTTATCCATGAATACATAAATCGTTAAATTTAATTTGTACAATTTTTCAATCTTAACTGTTGGCAAATGTATAACTATCCTTCGCAATCAACCGTATCATGGAAGACCTAACATTCTTCTTTTTGTTACAATGTTTCTACCAAGAAGTGCTTAGTTATCCATGAATAAATAAATTGTTAAATTTAATTTGTACAATTTTTCAATCATAACTGTTGGCAAATGTATAACTATGCGGAACATTCTTCTTTTTGTTACAATGTTTCTACCAAGAGGTGCTTAGTTATCCATGAATACATAAATTGTTAAATTTAATTTGTACAATTTTTCAATCTTAACTGTTGGTAAACGTATAACTATCCTTCACAATCAACCGTACTTCGATACAAAAGATTGATGTCATATTCCTAACTATGAGATTGCTCCAGTAGAAAGGTCGGGTGCATGACTCTATATAAGAAAATAACCTGTAATATTGAATGTGAAATTTAATTTTCTTTTTTTGGAATCCCAGGATAACCCCGCCACAACCTCTACCCTTCGAGTGAGCACTCTGTGGTGAGCACTTTGTGCGCACTAAGTAAACCCCCACTGTGTAATAGCCTGCAAACTACACAAGGGATGTAAATCGCACTAGGCAAGCCCTAGCCTGCAAACCACACAAGGGATGTAAACCACACTAGGCAAGCCCTATGCGACAGGCTTGACTCAGAAGGCATTGAGGGGGGATCAATCCCGGGTCATCCGTGTGGATAACCACCCTCCAAACCAACTGAGCCATCCCGAAGGACTGAAATTTAATTTTTGAAAGAAAAGACATAATTGTTTTTCAAAAGTTCTCTCCATTGTTAAATTATATAAAATAATGAATGAATAATAACAGTATTGGTTCTTGAGATAAGAGGGTTCATACAAAAAAATTGAGATAACATTAGTAACTGAAAAGATATATAATGATTATTAATTTTGAACACATGAGATCTTAGAAAAAACACAAGATTTGTAATTTTAGTGACTTATTGATTGCAAATTTTGCCAGTGATAACTATCTCAAGAGTTCTAAGAGGAATGAAAGAACAATAACTATCATCAAGATAGCATAACAAATTTTATATTTGAAGACCAATTACAAGAGTATCATTATTTAAGGAAACACGAATCAAAGAAAAGTTTTTTTTTAAAAAAAAAGACCATAAAAATTTTGTGAAAAATTGTGACCTTTGTTTGTAAAATTGTTGCAAAAGATCCAAAAAGAGAAAAATTTGGAGATGGATATTTCGAATTTCAGCCTAAGTTCCCACATGAAACTTAAGTAATTTATCAAAATAATTGCAGTACTTCACATAATCAAGGGAAGGGTGCATGTGTTCACATACACAATTTAATTATCCAAACAATCATGTTGCAAATCGATAATATTGTTTTGTTGCAATGCCTTCCATGGGACCCCGTTCCGATTGCATCTGTGGATTAGTTTTGACCATCAAGGGATTGAGGTTGCTGAAGCTGGATCGAAGACTGTTGAAGCTGTGACATCTGGTGGGTTGGCAATAGCATGGTCTACTGTTGCTTTGCTTGCTGCTGTCGCATTAACTTCTGTCTCTGGAAAAGTTGCTGCTCCATCTACCGATGGTGGGACTGCCCTCTTAATTGCTGGTTCTGCAACAGTTTGTTGCTTGCACTTCTTAGGAAATGACTGTTGCAGGGCGTTTACATTTTGCTGTAGGGAACCAAGGTTTGCCTGTATGGGTTGCATCGATGGATTAGTTTGACCATCAAGTGATTGTGGTAGCTGAAGCTGCACAGAAGACTGACGAAGTTGCTCCTGCACTGGAGAAGAAGTAGGCTTTGGTGGCTGATAGGGACGAAGAAAGAAATTTATGTGCTTCTCAACCGAAAACAGTTTCTCCTTGTGAGCAAGTTGAATATAATGCTTGTTAAGCTGCAAGAAAAGCATAATGCGTTCCAACGTTATCTTGCACATCTTGAGCTTTTCAGTTTGCTCATTAGTACGACACTGATGAAGAGAGTTCTGCTTGAAATCAGAAAAAAAAAATCAGTTTAGTGACAGTCCTGTTTCTTTCCCTTTGCAAACTTTTGAAATACATGCTTCAAGTACCTCCCACGGCAAAGAAAAAGGAAGAAAAATTCAAGAAATGGCATAAAGAGATAAACGACATAGCTCGCAAGGTTCCCGAAATTCAGCAGAATGTTGACTCAAGTGATCTTTAAATTCAGATAAATCAAGCCCTTACCCAATGAACTTGGGAGGCCTTAATTCCTTCTCAGAAAGGAAACAAACCAACATGAAAATGACATCTACACTGCAGTGTCCACCTAGATATGTGAAAATAACTCCTTTTATGGTTTCCACCTCGACTTCACAATCATTCACAATGTTTCAACACAAACAAATGATGCAGATGCTAGAAATGAAAAGGAGTTAACTACACTACAACATATTCCCACTATGCGAGTACTGTTTCTCACGATAACAGAAAATCAACCAAAGAAGCAAAAATGTGAATTTAGAGTTTTGAGCTTTCTGCATCATTTCCCAGTCTGACAATATTCTAGGATTACGTTCGGCAAATCAAGTTGTTTTTATCAAATATAAATGCCAGAGAATATATGTAAGAAGGAGCTATAATAGGTGTGAGAAACCTGCAAAGAGATAAGAGGAGTTTCCAGTAACCAATAGACTACAATATGCATTACACCTTGGTGCATGTTGACAAAACTTGCTAGGAGTCAACCAAAATTTTGAACTATTATGAAGCACTTAGAGGGATGTTGATGACATACCTGTTGCAGTTCATAAGCAATTTTCTGGTAAGAGCTTTGAATAATACATTTCCTTCATAGACTTGATCTGCATTACAAATTTTCATTACGTCAACTGCAGAAATGTCAAGAACACATTCCCATGTGGTTAGGTGATAATTAGATCAACTTACGATGCAGTAGAGAACAAACTAGAGATCCTCACAAAAGAACCTTCCAGATAAGAAGGTTAAAAGTAAAGTTGAAGAGGAAGACTACAACTGATTAACATGTAGATGGTAAAATAAGCGACTAAGGTTTGCTTCCATAATGTGATCATAGACCAGCCAACCAGGAGGAATTAGAATATACTTTTGTAAAGTTGGATTTGGAGAATATAATACGGTTTAATGGAAATCATCGTTTTCTAAAATCTTTGAACTTTACACCCTTCACAAGTGAAAAATGACAGGAATGGAGTATACAAAGCATGTTAGTGTTACATGTTCATTCTTGGAGAAATCAAAGTATTCCAACTTATTCCTAGCTAGTAACACAAACTGGTGACATACTAAGAAGACTTTGATCCAAACTTATAGCGACATATTACCTCTTGAATTAAGACGATATGATCTTAGTATTCAACAACTAGTTTTCTGAAATCAATTAATTTATCAAAGAGTACTTGACTTCTCAATTATGCCAGTGCTTGTGAAACTATTTTTTTGTCGTTAACAATATTGGACGAAGACAAGCTCAAACAGTGCACCATTGACGGTGAGGATTCATATAATCGACCTCAACTTGCTTGGGATTGTGGTTGTAGTAGTGCTTCTAAATTGAGAATATACCAGTTTCTAACAAGTTATCTGGTAACATGCTCAATTTCTGTTTTTCTAAAACATGGAATATATAAAGCACCTTGCGGGGGAGGGGTAGGACCATGAATTTAGCTGAACAGTTGGTATGGTAAACCTCTTCTATTACTCTATAATCATAGGAAATATTTCAAAACATACAACTATTTCTTATAATGTTATAACCAGCCAGTTTATGTAATTCCACAGTTTCCAAAATCTTGTCCAACTAAAATACCATTGCAAACATACCTTCTGGTAAACCTCTTCCTGCCAAGTGCCAATCAACCCCATTTGCATTTCCCGTCGGAATTGTAGAATCGAAAAGTGCTACAAATAAAACAAAAATTGAGCTTAACACAAATATTACAGAAGTTGGTTGCTTACATCATAACAATTTCAGGCAAATTTTGGGGTAGTGCTAGACATTTCAGGTATATTAATACATTTTAACTTCCCGCCAAATGTACTTGTCTAAGAAAGTTAAGTTTCCCACTTTACACTAGGGTATTGATTGGGTATTTGGTTATATATTAATATTTCAATCTATACTATTAAAAAGTACAAACCTCCAACACAAAATTTTGATTACCATTCATAAGTTCACTTTGTGTTTGGATAATATTGTAATTACAATTAATTTTACGAATTAATACACTTCTTTTGAGCGGTCTATCTACCCCCACAAAGGTAGGGTAAGGTATGCAAACATCTTACCCTCCCCAAACCCCACCAGTAGGATTATACTAAGTATGTTGTTGTTCATTATTTTTTACCCTTTTTTATAGCCGAAAAACCCCGAGGCGAATGGCAGAGTTTGAAAATCGACTGATAATGGGTCCACGCTCTACCCTTCTCCACTCACTTACATAACGGCTTTAGACTATAATAGGTTTGAACCGGTGACACCCCTCTAACCCATACGTCACAAATTCACTCTTACCACTAGACCAAGACCTTGTGGGCTTCATCATTTTTTAAAATTTTTTGATGACCACGGAATCCGCATTCGCTAGCCTTAGGGTTCACACAAAGTAAACCTCGTCAACAAACCACATAGGAGAGGTAAACCCTCACTAAACAATCCTTGTGCGACAAGCCCAATTGAGAAAGCATACAGGAACATCTTAAACCTGAGACCCCCAATGGGAAATCCCCTGCAATTCTACGAATATGAAGTAGAAGTAGTAGTGGATTATCCAAACAAATATGTTGCAAGTTGGTCAAATTGTTTTGTCACATTACCTTCCATGGGCCGTGTACGGGTTGCATCGATGGATTAGTTTGACCATCAAGTGATTGTGGTTGCTGAAGCTGCATGGAAGACTGAGGAAGTCGCTCCTGCACTGGAGAAGAAGTAGGCTTTCGCTGCTGAGAGGGACTAAAAAAGAAATTTATGAGCTTCTCAACCGAAAGCAGTTTCTCCTTGTGATCAGGTTGAATATCATGCTTGTTAAGCCCCAAGAAACACAAAATGCATTCCAATGTTATCTTGTACAGCTTGAGCTTTTCAATTTTCTCATTTGTATGACGCTGATGAAGAGAGTCCTGCATCAAATCGGAAACAAAAATCAGTTTAGTCACAGTCCTGTTTCTTACCCTTTGAAAACTTTTGAAATACATGCTTCAAGTACCTCCCACAGCAAAGAAAAATGGAGGAAAATTCAAGAAATGGCATAAAAAGACAAATAAAATAGCTCGCAAGGTTCCCGAAATTCAGCAGAATGTTGACTCAAGTGCTCTTTAAATTCAGATAAATCAAGCCCTTGCTCGATGAACTTGGGAGGCCTTGATTCCTTCGCCAAAAGGAAAACAAACTAACATAAACTGACATCTACACTGCAATGTCTACCTAGATATGTGTAAATAACTCCCTTTATGGTGTCCACCACCACCTCGATTTCACAATCATTCACAATGCTTCAACCCAAACAAATGATGCTGATGCTAGAAATGAAAGGGAGTTAACTACACTATAACATATTCCCACTATGAGAATACTGTTTCTCACGATAACAGAAAATCAACCAAAGAAGCAAAAATGTGAATTTAGAGTTTTGAGCTTTCTGCATCATTTCCCAGTTAGATAATATTCTAGGATTTCGTTCGGCAAATCAAGTTGTTTTTATCAAATATAAATGCCAGAGAATATATGTAAGAAGGAGCTATAATAGGTGTGAGAAACATGCAAAGAGATTAGAGGAGTTTCCAATAACCAATAGACTACAAAAATGCATTACACATTGGTGCATGCTGACAAAACTTGCTAGGGAGTCTACCAAAATTTTGCACTATTAAGAAACACTTAAGAGGGATGTTGATGGCATACCAGTTGCAGTTCATAAGCAATTTTCTGGTATAGACGATAGAGCTTTGAAACATACATTTCCTTCATAGACTTGATCTGCATTACAAATTATCATTAAGTCAACTGCAGAAATGTCAAGAACACATTCCCACGTGGTGAGGTGATAATTAGATCAACTTACGATGCAGTAGAGAACAAACTATAAAATCCTCACAAAAGAACCTTCCAGATAAAAAGGTTTAAAGTGAAGTAGAAGAGGAATACTACAACTGATTAACATGTAAATGTTATTAAAATAGGAACTGAGCTTTGCTTCCTTTAGCTTCTTGGTGCTCACATCAAGAATACAAACTTCTGTAATTAGACTATACTTTTTAAAAGTTAGGTTGGGAGATATAATACAGTTTAATGCCAATCATCATTTTCCCCTCACTTTTCACCTTTACCATCAATGAAGTAAAACAATGAAATAATAACTAAGTAGTTGGCTTCACAAGTGAAAAACGACGGAATGGGTCTACAGAGCATGTTAGTGTTATATGTTTATTCTTAGTGAAGTCAAAGTATTCCAACTTTTACCACCTAGCTAGTAAGCCAAGTCGGGGATGTAAGTAGAGAAGGATAGAGGGCAGACCTGTTACCCACCAAGTTTCGAAGATAGAGGCATTGAATTCTCTTATATAAAAAAAATAAAATAAAAGAACAAAAAAAGTATGCCAGCGAATACAGATGAACAAATGTCTTTTCACAGAGAGCATCTTTTTATAACCATATTTTCAGGTATATACTTCTTGCATCAATAGGTTTATCCCTCAAAGTAGCAATTAAAGATTTTAGTTGCCAGGAAATAAAGCAAGTTGGTGACATGCCATGAAGACTATGACACAAACTTATATACATATTACCTCATGAACTATTAGATAATACGATCACAACATTCAACAACTGTTTTTCTATAATCAGTTAATTATCAAATAATACTTCAATTCTCAATTATTCCATTGCTTCTGAAACTATTTTTTTGTTGTTGACAATATTGAAGCAAGACAAGCTTAAACAAAGCATCATCTACAATGAGGATTCATATAGGCAACCTCAACTTGCTTGGGATTGAGATGTAGTTGCTTGTACTCCTCAACTGACAATATACCAGTTTCTAACACTTTGCGGGGACGGGTACGACCATGAATTTAACTAAACACTTGGTATGGTAAACCTCCTTTGTTACTCTATAATCATAGGAAATATGTCAAAATATTCAGCTATTTCTTATAATGTTATAACCAACCAGTGTATCAAAATCCACATGTCAAATTTCCACAATTTTCAAAATCTTGTGTAGAAAAAAATACTATTGCAAACAATACCTTTCCGTAAACCTTTTCCTGCCAGTCACCTCCACTTGCATTTCCCGTTTGAACAGTAGAATCTAAAGGTGGTACAAACAAAACAAAATTGAGTATAGCACAAATATTAAAGAACTTGATTGCTTACATCATCAAAATTTCAGGCAAATTTTGGGAGTGTTTAATATTTCAGGTATGTTAATACATTTTAACTTCCCTTGAAATGTACTTGTCTAAAACATTTTAACTCCCTCCAACATAAAATTTTTGATTACCATTCATAAGTGCACTCTATGTTGGATAATATTGTAATTACAATTAATTTAACAAATCTATACCATTTTTTTAGCCAAGGGTCTATCTACCCCACAAAGGTAGGGTAAGGACTGCATACATCCTACCCTCGGTGCCGAAAATTAACATATCCGCCCGAAAAATAATTTGTAACTTATATACTTCGTATAATTTTTTACATATGCAGTATAATTCTTCAACATAGGGTAACTAGCTACCCCTCATTGTATGTGCCTACGCCCCTCCCCAGACACCACTAGTAGGATCACACTAAGGAGTCGTTTGGTGAGAGGTATAAAGTATGATAATCCTAGATTAAATGTAGGATTATTTTATCCTGCGTTTGGTTGGAGGTATTAGGTAGTCATGAGATTATTTATCTCACCATTTATACTATAGTGATGGGATAAGTTATCCTATATACATGTGAGATAACTTATCCCTCCCAACGAAATGACCACTAAGTATGTTGTTGTACTCTTTCGATGAATAAAAAATTGATAGTGGTCCAATAAAATAAAAGCATCTATGTCATTGTTGTTGTTCACTATTTTTTACCCTTTTTATAGCCAAGAAATCCCTGAGGTCAATGGCGCAGAGTTAGAAACTCATCAAATAATGGGTCCACCCTCTACCCTTCATCATTTCCTTTTCTTGTTTATTTATGACAAGGGAACCCACAATCACAACTCTTCTTAGGGTTCACAGAGTAAAACTAGCCCACAAACCACATAGGAGAGATAAACCATACTAGACAATCCCCGATGAGAAAGCATATAGGAAGATTTCAAACCTAAGACTCCCAATGGGAGATCCCCTGCAATTCTACAAATATGTAGTAGTAGTAGTGTATAATCACTGAAAAAAGAAAACAAAAAAAACAAGTAGAGGTTACAATCGGAAAAAGGAATTTACATCTTGTTGACCATTCTACGGTCGAAGCTCTGGTGGCAGCCATGGCTGGGGCGGTACCCTTACAATCTTGAGTATCAGTATACATCTCAATTTTGATAAACTTTTCCACCCTAATGTGAGCCCTAGTATCTATTTATATAATATAGAGTTAATTTTTGATAGGATCTCTCAAGTAATAATTTTTATCTCACAAACTCACTCAACTTTATTTTGTAAGACAAAGGTCACTCAACTAATGATAATTATCTCAAAAAGTTACTCAATTTTAATTTATAATAGAAAAGTCATTCAATTTTGTTTTGTAACATAAAGGTCACTCAACTAATGATAATTATTTTGAAAAGTTGTTCAACTCTAGTTTATAATAAAAAAATCAATCAACAGTTATTATTTCACCTACAACATCATGTTGATTGTGTGATCACAAAAGAAATTAGCCTATATAACGAGTTCATAACTTATTATGAGGGCAAATTAAAGACAATTAAACTCTTTTTAAAAAGTTTTTTCCATTGTTAAATTATTATAAAACAAAGAAGGGATAATAACTATTTTAGTCCTTAAGGAGAGAGTTCATTTGAAAAATTGAGCTATCATTAGTAACTAGAAAGATTTACAAGTTGCAAAAAATTATTAATTTTAAACACATGAGATCTTAGAACAAAACAAAAGATAAATGAATTTTGTGACTTGATAGATTAAAATTTTTGCAAGTCATAACTATCTCAAGAGTTCTGATAGTATCTTAGCCAACAACAGTGGTAAGAGCCAAAATTTTCACTTAGAGGGTTCATAATATGAATAAGTAAGCACATGAAGAAGTCAAAGGAGGTTCAACATATATCATATATACATAAAAAATAATATTAAGCATGTATAAACAATGTAATTTTGCAGAAGAGAGTTCAGGTGAACCCCTCAGTCTTACCTGGCTTCACCCCTGGCCAACAATGTATCTACCTCATTCGAACGGGTCTCAATTTTCTCTAATTATTCCTCAACATGTGCTCAAGGGTGTATCCAAGATTTCAAAACAACCAAAATGTGTCACGGGTTGATCATTGAAGCCTGGGCAATAACGATTAAGAAATTTGAGCATTGATGTAGCTAAGAGGCACCTTCATAGTCAATTAATTAGGGTTGTCACCTTCTATCCGGAAAATATTATCGTTAGGTTTAATGCTATAACATTTTGCCAAGACAAGGACTTGACAAGTAAACTATAATTAATATTATCATCACTGAAAAATAGTATAACAAATTTTGATATATGAAATTGATTAAAATAGTTCATTATTTAAGGAAACACACTTTACAAATCAAAGAAAAGAATTGAAGAAAGACAAAAAAAACCATATAAATATTGAGAAAAGTGTGACCATTGTTTGTAAAAATGTTGCTAAAGATTCAAACATAAACTTTTTTGGAGATAATATTTCAAATTTTAGCTCGAGTTCCCACATAAAATTTAAGTAATTTATCAAAATAATTGTAGTACTTCATATAATCTAGGGAGGAGTGCATGGGTTCACCAGTACTTTACATGATCTAAGGAGGGTTGCATGGGTTCATGTGTACTTCACATAGTCTTGGGAGGAGTGCTTGAGTACTTACATAATAATATAGGGAGGGGTTCATGTGATCCCATACCTCTTCCATGTAAATCCGATCTTGCATACGCTAAACATTCATCATGTTTAGTACCAGATTTCAATCCATCAAAATTAGAACCTTAACTATCACTACCAAAACCATTCCATACATTACCCATTGGATCCATGGTAAGCAATTGGCGTGCATGTGTATTTGGTGCTTGCATAGGATATTACGTGCAAGACATAATTTGTAACTAAAGAGTACAATAGCAAGAGATCATTTTACACTAAGAAAATCTTAGAAAACCAAAGAGATCTACAACAATAAACCCCATGTTATCCCACAAGTGGGGTCTCGGAGGGTAGAATATACGCAGACTTTATCTCTATATTTGCGTGGTAGAGAAGTCGTTTATGATAGACCCTCAGCTCAAAAAAAATAGAACTGATGCAGGAAAGAAAGAAAAAAGAGACAAGAAATAGCAATATACACAAAACATGTAGCAGCATATACTAATACACATCAGAGAAAAAAGAAACAAGACAATACTAACCTTCTACTCTAATCTTCAATCTTTATACCTTCTTATTTAAACACATGAGATATTAGAATAAAGAAAAAGAAACAAGAGAAATCATACATCACTTAAGCGATTTATGCTGATTATCACAAGTTCAAAGTTATGAACGCCCCACCCCCCACGAAAAAAACACTCTCCTTAATTTCAGAATGCTGCATGACAAGGTTTGGTACAAACAATTAATGGAAATGTAGATGTATTTTAGCACAAGCAGAAAAACAATTGAACTATCAAAACAAGTGTATACTGCCTACTTGACTTGCAGTATGCATGAAAGTTGCTCATGCAATGGAGAAGTAAGCCTATGCTGTCATTTTCCACTAAGAAAGAAACTTATGTGCTTCTCAAGCAAAAACATTTTTTCCTTGTAAGTAAACTGAATCTCATGCTTGTTAAGTTGGGACGCATTCTACTTCTCTTGCGGTTTAACGAGCATGAGATTCAACTTACTCACAAGGAGAAACTGTTTTGGCTTGAAAAATAACTAAAATATCGAATTGGATGGTTAAGTAAACTGATTACTTGTAATGTTGAAGAGGACAACCATCTGAAAGCTAGATTTATTATATTACTTAACCAAACGTTTTAGTTGTTTACCGCCTTTTGTTTGATCGCTGAAAAGGTTATGTTGTCGTTGAACTTTTCATAGTAGGACAACCAAGTTAGTCATGCAATTATTTGTAGATAGATGACAGCCATGACATTAAGTTTTCATATCATTCTTTGTTGGGATAGCAAGAAATCGGTTGTTTATCATTAAGAAACTAAAAAAAATTATCTTGACATAGGAAAAAAATAAGTGCATCAAAATTTGTATGGTGCTAAAGGATCTAAACATGTAATAACTCTGAAGTAGCGTTACATGTTTGTTGAATACGAAGCATTGTTGATTGTTAAGGAAGGGGTGTTGGCTTGAGGTTAGATTATTCAGAAGGGTATTTTAGTAATTTATCTTGTGATTCCTTCTTTTAGTTTAAATACATATAGATTAAAAAAATGGGCATATTAGTATATATACCCATTCTTAGACAAGTACATTTAGAAGACAACTAGAATGTAGCTATATACCTAAAAAAATATCTACCACTATCCCAAAATTTCCTCAATATTTTAATGTTGTAAGCAATCTACTTCTTTATTTTGTGCTATCGTCAATTTTGCTTTATTTGTAGCACTTTCATATTCTTCAGCTCATATGAGAAATGCACATGGACTTGATTGGCAGGAAGAGGTTTACCAAAAGGTATAGTTAGCAATGGTATTTTTCTATGCTCGAGATTTTGAAAACTAAGGATATCACAGACGACTTGGTGGAAATTGAAATTTGATAAACTCACTTGTTATAACAACAGAAATTCCATATCACTACTCAATGCAAAAAAATCAGTTTCCAGTGAGTTGTTTATGATATCCTTAGTTTCAAACTCTTGAGCAAATAAAAGTACCATTACAAACTATACCTTTTGGTAAACCTCTTCCTGCCAATCAACTCCATTTGTGTTTTCCATCTGAGCTGAAGAATATAAAGGTGCTACAAATAAAACAAAATTCAGGATAGCGGTATAGCACAAAATAAGAAGTTGATTGCTTACAACATTATATTTTCCAAATTTTATGACAATGGTAGATATTATTTCAGGTATATAGATACATTCCATTTGTCATCTAAATATACTTGTCTAAGAATGGATATATACACTAATATGTCCCTCTTTTTAATCTATATTTGTTTATGTTAAATTAAAAGCAGGAATCCCAACTTAAGAGTTAAATTACTAAAAATAACCTTCTAAATAATCTAACCTCAAGCCATCACCAGATCTTAACCGCCAACAATGCTTCATATTCAACAAGCATGTAAGGCTACTTCACAGTTTTGGAGTTTTTACTCTCTTACATCATTACACGAATATATCCTTCAACACCATACAAATTTTGATGCACCTATGTTTTTTCCTCCCATCTAGATAATTTCTTTGCTTATTCTTTTTCTTCCTTAAAGATAAACTCTCAATAAATTTCTTGCTATCCAAACAAAGAATGATATGAAAATAAATTCCTTAAGGTTTTGAGTGTTTGATTTTCAAAATTTTGGGTGCTAGGCATTGTGTATGCTTCTTGAAAGTACTGAGCATTGTGTTTGCTTCTCAATATATTTGGTGCATTGTGTATGTTGTCGTGTACTCATGGTGTTGACTAATTGCTTTAACTGCCTTTTATGACAAGTTCTTAGTGCAATTTATGTTGAGATATATAGTATTCTTGATAAACAATTGTTTGAAATTAAAATTGTTGATATAATTCCTGCGCAAATTTACTTATGTGCTAGGGGTGTGTTTGTATTTTCTAACGCTTATTGCAAGGGTATTTAAAGGGGAAGTTTGAGGATTTTAGTGGGTTATATTTATGTATAACCCACTCCTTACATGGATGTCCATGCAGATACTAATGGTGATGACGAAGCTAGTAGTTGAGGAGTTCACTAGAGTTATTCCAACTGTGGAGGTGAACTGTTGCATTGTTCGTGGAGGCTTTCAAAAGAGTTATTAACATTTACTCTGAGTCCTTTCGGAATCCTTTTGATGCTCCATGGTCTAGTGTGGGATTTGGGCAAGATTGTTAGATTAGTATTTTAAGATACCAAGTGTTCATAATTATTTATCATATTATTTGAATACTTATTTCATTCATCAAATGATGTGCATTAATGGTTAAGTTATGGAAATTGGGTTCACCTGACTAACGGTGTGTGCTGGTGTCAATCATGCCTAGCGGGTAGTTTGGGACGTGGCATAAACCTAAAATTCACTCCCTAAAGTAGTAAATACGCTGCAACTAACTCCCGAAGTAGTAGAACTTTAAACTTTACTCCCGGAGTAGTAGAACATCAAAATTTACTCCGGAAGTGGTAAAATTTTGAGCTTACATTCTTCAAATAGTAAAACTTCAAGATTCTCTTGAAGCAAAAATAATTTGAAAAATGTCTGAGAAATATTCTGAAGCAATGTCATATTGTGCTTGAGAAAAATAATGAGCTATTGATGAATGTTGTATTTCAAGCACTTTCAAATAATCTGGTTTCATTCCCCAAATGAATGAAAGAAATACCACAACTTGTCTCTTGAAGAGACAAAATAACAAAGGATATACATGTTATTTTTGTGGTATGAAAGTGATTGCAATATGTACCTGTCGTACATAGAAACATCTTGAATAACTTTAGTAAAGTATCATTTTAAGGCGGAAGGAAATAAATCTTGTTGAATGCTTTCTATGTATGTTCTATTAATTTCCTTTAAGGAAATAACAATTCATACACTTTCCTTAAGGAAGTGACAATAATATCAAAATTACCGCTTTTATAAAAAATATTTAAATGTTAATCATGAATGATTATGGAATCTCGAAGATGTGCATATTAAGTATTCAAAATATATTGAAGAACTAGAAAATTCTTCAAAAAAAATTGATGTTGTTTGTTCTCATGAAAAATATAGAAGGTCAATATGAGCATGTTCACCTATCATGTGATATCTTAAATAGATGCATCTATAAGATGGTCATATGTGCGTTTACTGTCAACATGCAGTTTGACATTCACAAAGTTCTTTGATCGGGTTAAGAGCATAGTTTTCAGATTGTGTAATCAAGAGTGAAGACAATTCATCTCGATAATGTTGCTTTGTCCAACCTAGTTTGACATTGAATACCTTTGATAAATAGTCGAACCACTGCTTATGAGAACAAAACTGTGTTTTGGTCTATGATATGATATAGTGTATACAACAACACTTTTATTCATCAGACCAACAAATTATGACATATTTTGCCTCCTCTCAATTGGTTTAGGGTCAGGTATCAAATATTTTCCACCTAATTGTTTTTAACGTGCGATATATGAGGATATTCGAATGAATGTGAGAGTGTCCTTTGTGGTGGACAAGTTGAGGAAAGCGAGACTAGATGATTTGGACACGTGAAGAGGGGTGAATAGACACACTAGTGAAGAGGTGTGAGAGGTTAGTTCTAGAGCATACGAGGATACTTATTCAACAGATACGTCAAGTCGAATGCTAGAAGCATTTGCTGACCCAAAATTAATCTCATATTTCAGTTGCAAAATCTCCTTTTAAATGTCCCAAAATGACATAGTCTACGGCATGCATAAAGCATGGTAAACCAGTCGGTTCCAATTGCAATAATCCTTAGGAAGGGAGAAAAGAAAATGATCATAATAAGAAGGCAATATGCTCTTGAAGAGCCTACGACTTATGAAACCTCATGCAAGCTTCAGGTACCTCATACTTATCCAAAAGATAATTCAAGTCAAATGCTGACCCAAAATTAACTCATATTTTAGTTGCACATGCTCATATTAAATATTCCGGAAGGACAGAGTCTACGACATGCATAAAGCATGGTAAAGCAGTAAGTTCCAACTGCAATAATCCTTAGAAAGGGAAAAAAGAAAATGATCATAATAAGGAGGCAATATGTTCTTGAAGAGCCTACGACTTATGAGACCTCATGAGAGCTTAAGGTACCTGTAAATGATAAAGTGATGAGATCTCAGTAAGTTATGTCGCATTGTGATCTGATACAAAATGATAGCTCATTGACGATATATATTTGATACAATATAGCGCACAATATTGTAAAAGATTGTGAGAATCTAAATTCTACGTCTATTTAAGCATACTGATGTAGAAATGGTTATCAAGTTACATGATGTATCATGCATCTTGATACGTGTAAGCTTATTGGACCCCAACGGTCCAGGCATCAGAGGATGTCATGCATTTAATATTGGATTTTGTCTCTTGACAAAATTAGAAATGTTTATCAAGTGAATTGATGAGCATCATGCACTAAGTTGCTCGGACTCTTAAAAAATGGCAACGGATGCATGTCAAATTCGCCAAAAGTAGTGTATATTAGACTCGGGTGCGGCATCAAAGGGAAGACTCCGCGCAACTAAGATAATGCATCTTAATAAGTGTAAGCTAATTGGACCAACAGAAGATTCAAAATGCTTGAAGCATTTACAAGTTTCAGTAAACTTTTTCATAATCCCTATATAGAGAAAATTAAATAAGGTGGAAGTGACTTAATCACCTTAGTGAATATTCATTGGCAAAAAATATAATAGTGACTTTGCTTGCTTTTGTGTTTTGACAAAGAAAACAACATCGGGGTTTGTTGTACTTGTAGTTTATGTTGACGAGATAAATCAATGCTCGCTTTCCTAAACACTTCATCTATCATCAATGAAGTTTTGTGATGATACATGAAAATAATATATTGGTAATGTCAATGTAGTGTTGAAAATGAAGTAAACTTTATAGGTTTAACAAACAATTTTTATCTGTCAAAAATCAGATTATATTTTAGATTCTCTTGTTTGTTCAATGAAGAAATTCTTTTTTGAAGTAAAAAGAATCCTTGAAGCACTGCTTATTGAAGCACAATCAGATTAATTTTTAAAGTTTGATTATCAAATTTAGGGGTTTCATCAATTTCGTCTAAAACTAGTCCCCAATCACTATATTTGACTAACATAAACCATTGTCGCATGAAATTAGGATAAGTACCAAAATAATCTGTCTCCTCTTTGTTCGACCATCACCTGTCCACGAGGAGTTCACGTACTTAGCTGGACGGCTAATGTCTCGAGAAACTTTAACTTTCCGTATCTTCACCGAGTAAGTAATTTTTAGTTAATAGCCAATAATGTCTCCGCCCTTCTTAAATAAACCTCAATTATCTCTAATCTCTTCTCAATTATTCCTCAACATGCGAGAAAGGCTCAAAATAGTCAACTGTCTTTAGACTTGGGATTAAATGATCCTATTCCTTTTCCAGGAGCACTAAGTGGTGGACTTTCAATCATAATCCTAACCATCGTGAAACTTTTTAACATACATAACCCTCTCACGTGTTTCTCCTAATCTCTAGCCTCCATTCTTCTCTTCCCTCTTAACTTGGACCACCTGTAGCAAAACATATACATGTAGAACTAAAGATACATGGTAATCTTATTTGTATCTTCTTTTGTTCTCGATCTTCCCTTCGTTTTCTTCCACATGATCTGATCGTGGATTTTCAACCAGATAAGTCTTGGTGAACTTCTCCAAGAGCCAGACCAATGTAATGAAGGAAGATAGAAATGTTTTGTTTATATTTCCTAGAGAACTCTTTATAGTATTACGTTTCTTCAGTCTTTGGACTTTAGATGTTTATAAACATCCTAGTCTTCCATAACAAGTTGAGGACTATTGGTTTCTCACCTACAATTACTTAGTATAAAAATAATAATAATTAAAAACGATGAAAGCAATTTATGTGATGGATGTGAATAATGACTTACTCCTTTTACTTGAAAAATACTGAAGGCCTACCAATAGCTTCGTTTGAGCTAGATTCCTGCTAAAAATTATGGCTTAAGAAGAAGGGTAGGAATTTATACATTGCAAGAGTTATTAACCTTAAACACAAAGAGATCTTAGAATAAAACAAAAGAGATGATTTTACAGAAAAAAAGAGTTACTAAACTAAAAGTTTCTTTTTTACTTGATAACTCAGTACACTAAACATTTACAACACCAATCATCATGCAAAAGCAACCGGATGAACTACTGTACTATTGTACCTCTTCCCGCTGCCTCTAGATGTGTGGGCATACTAGAAGAGATATAACCAAAAAATGAGAAAATAAGGGACAAGGTGGGGGTGCCCTCCGTGGTGGACACATGAGGAAAGCGAGGTTGAGAGGCTTTGGGCATGTAAGGAGGAGATGCTCCGGTGCTCCAGTAAGAAGGTTTGAGAGGTTGGATATGAATATGGTGGATATAACAAGAGGTAGAGGTAGGCCTAAGAAATATTGGGAAGAGATGATTACAAAGAACACAACACAAATGTAGCTTACCAAGAAAATGACCCTAGATAGAAAGACATGGAGGTCAGAGATCATGGTATAAGGCTAGTAGGTAGTTGAGCATTGTCTAATTTTTCTCACCGTTAGTATTATTACTAATCTTTATTACCACTTGTTGTTTTCTTTCCTTCAATTATTGTAGTATTTGTTCTTGTTTCTATTCTTCTCTATTATTTTATCGTGGCTTCTTCACTACTATATTTTCTTTTCATAACTACTTAGAATTGTTTTATTTGAAACAAGCGTCTTTCGAAAAGAGTCTCTCTACCTTCACAAGGTAGGGATAAGGTTTGCATACCCACCACCTTCCCCAACTTGTGGGATTATATAGGTATGTTGTTGTTGTTGATGATGATGATAAAGCACTTTAAAGGCAACGGTTTTACTTTTTAGGACAAGAAGAAGACGAAATATATGATTGCAAGTAATGTCCCCATAAGAAGAATGACTTCTAAGAACTATTAGCATCTCAAATTATATCAAGATCTAGTAAATCCAGCATGCTGCACCATACAACTGGTAGAATTGCTTCCAGAAATGATAATAGTAGAACAAGATGTTGATGACATACCTATTGCACTTTATAAGCCATTTTCTGGTATAGATCATTGAGCTCTGAAAAATACAGCTCCTTCATAGACTTGATCTGCATTACAAATTTTCATTAAGTCAACTGCAGAAATGTCAAGAATGCATTCCCATGCGGCAAGGTGATAATAAGATCAACTTACGATGCAGTAGAGAACAAACTAGAAAGTCCTCACAAAAGAACCTTCCAGATAAAAAGGTTAAAAGTGAAGTAGAAGAGGAAGACTACAACTAATTAACACGTAAATGATAAAAGAAGCAATAAGATTTGCTTCCTTTAGCTTCTTTGGTATACATTTCTGCTCACATAATACGAACATAGACCAGCCCAACCAAGAGGAATTAGAATATACTTTTTATATAAATAGTTTTTTTTTTTGTGAAACTGAACTTTTTTTATAGTTAGTTTGGGAGATATAATACGGTTTAATGGCAATCGTCATTTTTTAAAATCTTTTTTCACTTTACACCTTTATCATCAACGAAGTAAAACGAAGGTCAACAATGAAATAACAACGATATAGTTGGCTTCACAAGTAAGAAAACGACAGGATGGAGTACACAGAGCATGTTAATGTTATATGCTTATTCTTGGAGAAGTCAAAGTAATTTAACGTATTCCTAGATAGCAAACCAAGCAGAAGATGTAAGTAGAGAAGGATAAGGGGTGGGTTGTTACCCACAGAGTTTCACAAACGGAAGCATCGAATTTTTCTTTTATAATTAATCTTTAAAAAAAACAGAAAAAGTATACCAGCTAATAGATGGACGGATGTCTTTTCACAGAAAACATCATCTTCATTTTTTGATCAAGTAAAAGGTTTTATTGATAATAACAAGGCAAACTTTTCCATATAAAAGTGAATACCAATAAGAGGAGAAACCTACAAAATATGGTTCTCTCTAAAATACACCCAATATACAAACAGGAACTGCATAGGTACTCCAAAAGAAAATAAGGGACTGGAGACTACTCCTAGAGCAAAGCTCATCTCTACCCCTTCAAAAGCTTTCCTATTCCTCTCTTTCCAAATGACCCACAACAAAGCAAGAGGAGTAACACTCTTCTTCTCCTAGCTCCACCCTTCTAGTTGAACATAAATTCCTTGACGGTTCTTGACATAACCCCAGAAACTCCAAACCATCTAAATTCCTTGTGAAAGGCGATCACCTCGTCGTCAATGGAAGAGGCGAGGCGACCCTTCATCGTCTTCTAGCTTTGTGGCGAGGCGAGCTTCAAAAGGTGACGTCGTGGCGAGAAAGGCGCCGCCTTTAGTAATTTCTTTAAAAAGGCGACTAATTTAGGGTTTTAAAAGTTAAAAAATAATTTTAGGGTTTTTGACTAGACTTCTCGGGCGACCGACCAGAATTTTCCGGCGACTCCAAAGTCCAACCAATATGTTGTTCTTCTGTCTTCTTCTTTTCTTTTCTTCAGATTTCTTTTTCCTTCTTTTCTTCAAACTTCAGAGTCACATCTACCTCTGTTTTTTTCTCACTGTTTTGACTTTTGTTCTGTTTTTTTCTTATTCAAGTTCTAAGCATGTACTATCTATTTTTAGTTTTTGAATTGAAATATTTACTAATATGTTATTGCTATTTAGATTTGATTATTTATATATGCAGAAAAATATTTTAATATTTTGGTATTAATTGGGCCGCACTTCAAAAAGGCGAGCGCCTTGCCATTCACCTCGACAGAGCCTTGTCGCCTTTTATCACCTTTTGTCGTCCAAAACACTGCCTTATCCAGACTCCAGAAGCTTCTCATAGAAGGACTTAACCGAGAACACTTAGTTATTTCCCAACTCCCAACTCAACGCATTGGGTCTATCGATTGCTAGCATTGCTTTTGAAGTAAACCTAGAACGTCTCATCACTATAAGCCCCCTTAACTTGCTGAATAGACAATTTCCTTTGCAAGACACTATACAATACTGGGAATTCATCCTTAAGCACCAATCCTCCACACTACTTTTGCCCCCAAAAACTAACCTTACTCCCTTCCCCAACTTTGAAACCAATGTTATCATTTAAGGCATTCCACCCCCTTCATATTTATGATATTCCTCCACACACCACACCCGAAGGGCATCGTGATCACATTTGTTCTCCATCTCTCCATATTTATCTGCTAACACCCCTCTCCATAAAGCTTCTCCCTCTATCCCAAATCTCCACAATCATTTTCCCAAGAGTGTGATTTCTTAACACAAAGAACATCTTTTATAGCCATATATTCAGGTATATACTTACTGCATGAACAGGTCAATCCTTCAAACTATCAATTAAAGATTTTAGTTGCTGAGAATTAAAGCAAATTGGTGACATGCCATGAAGACTTTGATCCATACTTCCATACATATTACCTCATGAATTCAGATAATACGATCACAACTTTGAACAACTAATTTTCTATAATCAATCAATTTATCAAACAATACTTCACTTCTAATTTATGATAGTGTTTGTGAAACTATTTTTTGTCATTGACATATTGGACCAAGACGGGCTTAAATAGCGGATCATCGACAGTGAGGCTTCAAATAGTGAACCTCAACTTTCTTGGGATTGAGGTGTAGTTTTAGTAGTACTTCTCAATTGAGAATATACCAATTTCTAACAAGTTACCTATTAACAGGCTCGATTTTCTATTTCCTCTAAGAAATGGAATACATAAAGAGCCTTGCAGGCAAGGGTAAGATCATGAATTTAGTTGAACACTTGGTATGGATAGGAAATATTTCAAAAGATTCAACTATTTCTTATAATGTTATAACCAGTCCGTTTATCAAAATTCACATATGTAATTTCCTTAATTTCAAAATCTTGCGCAAATTAAAATACCATTGCAAACAATACCTTTGGTAAACCTCTTCCTGCCAATCAGCTCCATTTGCATTTCTCGTCTGAGTTGTAAAATCTAAAGGTCTACAAATAAAGCAAAAGTTGAGGATCACACAAATATTACAGAACTTGATTGCTTACGACATTAGAATTCCAGGAAAATTTTGGGACAATGTTGGATATTTCAGGTATAAAAGTGGGAACCTCCAACACAATTTTTTATTACCACAATGGCGGATAGTTAGCAACTCAAGAAATAATGAGTCCGCGCTCTACATTGTAACAGGTTCGAACCTATGAAGTGCCTCTAACCCATAACAAATTCACTCTTTGGGACTAGACCAAGGCCTTGGGCATTGACGGATGGGTTTTTTTTTTTAAAAAAAAAAAGTGCCTACTATTTAAACTTGGAACCTTAAGGACAATTTTCAACCCTCTATAACCTCTCTAGCCTTGTGCTTAGGGCACTCAAATATATATATAGAGAGACTACAAATAAAAAATACTAGTATATGTTATATACTAGTGTAATAACCCACAAATTACACTAGGCTAGGCAAACCCATACAACAAGCTCGATAGAAGTGTAAAATCATTGACAAAAGAAGGAAAAAAAACAAATACACATCGAAATCGGAAAAGAAAGTTACCTCCGGCAGCTTCTGCGGCGGCCGCCACGGCTGGGTGCCTGGGTCGGTACCTTCACCACGAGTATCCATCACAATTCTGATCAACTTTTTCTTCCTTAACCTGGAAGATAGAAATTTGTTATTGACGTTTGTGTATATTGAAATAAAAATAGTAGAGTTAATTTCTCATAGGTGTCTCAATTAATAATTTTTATACCATAAACCCAATTTTGCCTCTATATTTTTTTTGATAACATAAAAGTCACTTAAGCTAATGATCATTATCTAAAGAGTTATTACACTTTTATTTAATATATAATATATGAAAAAACTCAGTTATTCATTTTATTTATAAAATTATTGTTAATTGAGTAATCTCTATGAATAATTATATATTATATTATCTGGGGGATTAGAGTTCTAATGATATTCAAATAATCAACGTAAATAATTATTATGAAATACTCACTAAGATGATTGTATCACATTCACCTCTATTGATTCAATATATCTAACAATTTTTCAAGTTTTATTGAACAAGCTTAACGAAAGTCTTTATATGCCCCATGCATTTTCAATTCTTTAGGGAATTCAAAAAATTATCATTGTCTAGTGAGCCATATAAATAGAATGTAATAACATCCATCAAGCGTCTATCAAATTTTGCATCCACATTTTAATTTATTGGATATCCTAAAATGTTCGCTCCCACTATGAGATAATGGGTCTCCATATAGTCAATATTAACTCTTTGGCAAAAATCTTATGTGACTAATCGTGCTTTATATCTAATGACTTTATTTTTCTCTTTACGTTTTCACATAAGAAATTATTTGTACCTTATTGGTTTTACACCTTCAAGTGTTACCAGTATCGATCCAAAATCACATTTTTGCAATTGAGTGCTCTCTGCTTCGATGACGACTTCAATAGCATGGCCTGTCGCTCTTTTGTCCGTCGCACTTTTGTCTACCATGGTCCTAGTCTTCTTACATTATTTCAATAGCAATATTCGGAACAAAAGGAATTATCGACTTTAAAATCATTTTGATTTCACTTAACTTATTAAGATCTCTTTATCATCATCTTTTCAAGAACGTAGAACTTTTCAGACTGAGGTATTATCAATTGTTATTTTTCACATGAACATCTTTAGTCAGTTATCTTACATAAAAGAATAAAAGATTAAAAGATTATATTCAACCAAAAATAATTGATTCAATGCAATCGATGGATAAAAGAAAATGAAATGATTTTTTTAAGATATGGACACCAACTTTATCATACACATAATATGTCGTTATTTGTTGAAAAAAAATTTATTTTTGGTGATTCTATTTCATGGCATGACTGCTTTATCATGATCAAAATATTATTATTATTCCTCTGGAAAGTATACGATATAATTGTCCACCTAAAAGATATATTAGGACAAATACAATCCAACACTAGGATTCGAGGAAGGTAAAATGTATGCACAACTTACCCTTATTCCGTGGAGGTAGAGATATTTTCGAAAGACCATCAGCTCAAGCACATCAAATCAATATGAATAGAAAATACGACAATTGAAGAAAACATATCAATTAATAAAGAAAGCAGTACATATCATTTAGAAAAAGGAATAGTAACAAGGACTAATAATGCAATATTGAAATATAATAGACAACAGATGATATCATATATCAAAAGGAAGAAATTACATGCCTACAATAAAATTACGACAGATATAGGGCTACGGGCAACCACATTACCACCAAAAAGCAAGACATAACTCAAATACCTACCAACGTTCTATACTAATACGCAACCTGCATAACATCCTCATTAAGCGCAAGTTCTACTATACCCTACCTATTCCCCTCTTCTTATAACCCACTGTATCCAACCTCTCAGACCTCCTAAGCGAGACGTCTATTCATCTCCTCTTTGCATTCTCCAATTATGTGTTAAACTTGACAATGTACATATATATGTGGTGAAAATTCATTTAATGTTTAAGTATTTTATGTAAAACTTCAAAGGACTTAAGAATCAACAAGCCAAGATATATAAATTCATAAATTCAAAGCAACTGAAGATGCATCTCTTTTCGTCCCTTTCACTGTTTGATAAGAGCTCCACCTTCCTATCTTCTCTGAAAAAGACAAATACAGTATTAGTACTTTCGTATTATAAACTTATACATAGAATTGTAGTAGCCTATTTGGCCAAATTTCTAAAATCAATTTATTTTGAAAAGTGCGTTTTTCTCAAAAGTGTTTTTAGGGAAAAGTACTCTTACTTATTTCGGAAAAATAACTCCTACTACTTCCTAGAAACTCTCATTTTCTCTCAAAAACATAGCCAATCACATCATCTTTGTAAATAAGGACTTTTAGCCT
>JAJOOR010000694.1:0-29617 GCA_036250505.1 Solanum acaule
AACTCAACTTTACTTATATAAAAGTAATATAACTTTAGTGGGAGATTCTTTAACCGACAACCACCACTATAAGCCCTAGTGATGATACAACGTTTTACCTCACGTTGCCCAAGGACCATCCTATACCTTGCCGTGATATAGGACCTTACTTAACTTAGTGGATCCACTAGCTTAATCTTACGTGATCATCTAAAAAGAATGACCCATTAACTCCCATGTTTGGCTACATGGTTCTTATGGAGAGTTGAGTTAATATGAACTCACGTCCCCAATTCGGTGCTCAATACTACTCCCAAAATACTTTAGCTCATAAGTGTTTTAAATACATCTTTCTTTAGTTTGAGATAATTGCTCAAAATCTAGCCCGAAGGCTCACTTGGAATCGATGTTCCTTTTTCTTGAAAACTAGCCCAAAGGTTCTTTTGGAAATCATAGATCCTTTCTTACTCAAATGTAAAAACATTTGTAAACTTCTTTGGGAATACTTAGTTCCCTAATAACTTTTGAGAAATGAACTCAACTTTATACTCTTGGCTTAACTTGAAACTCTATACTCTTTACTCAACTTGAAACTTGAGCCTTAAAATGAAGTTAAAACGTTCAATAAAGACTCTTGAAAAACTTTAAAGACTTGCTTTGACTTACTTCTTAACTTCTAAGCTTTGACTCTAACTTCACTTGACTTTGATCCAAACTTTCCTCGAATTGGATTATGAATTCAAGGGTAATGATCTCATGTTTATGGATGAGTTCTTGACGATTAGACGTACCTTGGAGTGTTGAAAACAACTATAAAACATAGGTACATTACCAAGGAACATGCATGAAAAAGTGGGGAATGAATGGGGAGAATTGGCGTCATTGGCGCTCTGAGAGGCGCGGGGCGCCATCCCCCAAAGTTCAGAAGGCCTGGTGGGGCGCTCTGCACGGCGCGCCGCCCCAAGGGTGAGAGTTCAGAAACTCTTTTGGGGAGCGCTGGCTGGCGCAACGCCCCAGCCTTTTCCCCCGAAAAACCAACTTTTCTCCTTCATTTTTCCAACTCTAAACCACCTTAACTTCAAAGGTTCCAGCCCCAAACACTTAGAATCATAAAACCCCTCAACATACAATAGATTCAACTCGAAAACACAACTGGAAACATGTCCCAAATCAACAAGAACTTCAACACAACCACAAGGCTTCAACAACCACAACAACAAGACTTCAACAATCACAACCAAATCTTTTCTCGGAAATTAAAACGAGTATGGCGTATGGGGGAATGAACCAACCCAACACTATGATCTCACATACCTTAATAGGGATCACCCCCGACGAAAACCATGACGATCTCAACGAACTTTGCTTCTTCTTCTCTTTCTCCTCTTCTTTCTCTCTTCACTCACAACCCTAACACTCACTTTTTTAAAAGGAAAAACTGATTTAAAATCAGCTTGGACCCTTAATATAACCAAAAGAAATGGTTAGGGAAAAGACCAAAATACCCTTACAAATTCGGGTGAACTTTCCTATGCCAACAGCCCAACTTCCAAAGGGCATAACTCACTCATACGAACTCGGAATCGAGAAAACTCGGCGGCGTTGGAAAGATCATTCCAAGATCTTTGCAAACAAAACTGGAAATACACCTAACTCATCCTGATCTAGGAGTTATGACTGTTTGAAGTTGACCAAAAACTCACTTTTTTCCCATACTTGACTAAATTTCCAGATTTTGAATTCTTTCCAAAAATGACTATTTCCAACTTCAAACTTCTTCATAATTATTTCAAATTGCAAGATGTCACACATGCCCAGCTTGTTACAAAGGTAATCAACTAGAGTTTCATTCAACGCTTTTGTCAGCAAATCAGCTAGTTGCTCTCCCGTCTTCACGTAGCCAGTGGAAATCAGATTTTCCTAAATCTTCTCACGAATAAAATGACAATCAACTTCAATATGTTTAGTTCTTTCATGATACACCGGATTTGAGGCAATATGAAGAGCAACTTGATTATCACACCAAAGTTTTGCTGGTGTGTGATGCTTTAACCCAATTTCAATTAAGAGATGATGATCCACATAATTTCACATGTGGATTGCGACATAGCTCTGTACTCGAATTCTGCATTGGATCAATATCCACAAAAAAAATGTTTGGTTTTGAAAAAAAATTCATTTTTTTTACCTCACCCTTACCCAACCTCCTACCACTCCCACCCCAAAAAAAATATAATTTAAAACGTTTTTGATTTTTTTACCCCACTCTTCCGACCCCCACCCCACCAAATATAATTTAAAACGTTTTCTATTTTTATACCCCACTCCCCCCCCCCCCCAAAACCCCCAACAGAAAAATAAATTTAAAAGTTTATTTTTGAAAAATATTTTCAAATTTAAAAAAAAAAATTACCCCACCCTACCTGACCCCCCTACCAGCCCCCCAAAAATAAATTAAAAATTTGTTTTTAAAAAAAAAATCAAATTCGAGTTTGAAAGTTAGATGATGAGTTTGGGTGTGGTTGAGTCTCAGTTCGCAAGTCGGGGTCAAATCTCGATTTAGAAGTAGAATCTTTGGTCGAAAGTCGAGTCGAGTCGGGTCCTGATTCAAAAACTGGGTCTCGCATTGGTTGTTGGTTGTCTAGATCTAGTCCTAATTTGAAAGTTAGGTCTTGATTCGAGTGACGGGTTCGAATTCCGGATTGGTCGATCATGTCCAAATTCAGGTGTCGGTTTCAATTTTTGGGTCGGAAAATAAAAAATATTTTTTGAAAAATATTTTCTACTAACCAACCAAACATATAAAATAAGTCATAAATCCACCCTTAAGTGTTGGAATTAACACTTTGTTTAGATAGATGTTACGTATTGTTTCATAATGTGTTGTATTTTATTATACAGAAAAGGACTCTATTTGCCTTTATACTCTTAGAAAAGGGTTATAATTTTTTTTAATCTCCAGATTGCTTTCTCTCTCAATCTTCTTCTTCTTTGTCGTATTCGTCACTGTCTCGATACATTTATTCTTTTATTGTGTTCTTTTTCTCTATTGTTCTTATTTTTACAATTTTTTTGCTTTCAATTTTGAGAATTTTAAAAGAAAAAAATGTCATTTTCAAGTCATTGAAAGAAATTACGTTAAAAATAAAAAAATTATAAGAATTATCGTAGAAACTATGTTTGCTACAATTGCAACAACTATGATAATTTCTAAAATACCCAAATTAAAAAACTAATAAATGATAGATCCACTCTTTCTCCTATCTTTCAAAACAAATTGTTGAATTACAAAAAAAAAAAAAAAAAAAAATAACGAACCAAATTAACATCAAACAAAAAGTAAATGATGTATTACATTAATCCCCACAAAATAAGCT
The DNA here is from genome assembly GCA_036250505.1 of Solanum acaule. Classification (NCBI taxonomy): domain Eukaryota; kingdom Viridiplantae; phylum Streptophyta; class Magnoliopsida; order Solanales; family Solanaceae; genus Solanum; species Solanum acaule. The sequence goes on from JAJOOR010000694.1 coordinate 3,357, forward strand.
TCCACATTACGATATAGCTATCCACTATAACCTTTTACATATAAAAGCAACATATAATTCATGATAGTTGTTGATGAACACTGCCAATATTTTGCAGAGAGAAGAGAGTTTCACTACAAGTAAAAATACTTTCAATCTGGCCAGGAAATTGTTGGACCTCAAAATGTCTCCAACTCTTATTCTTCATATCATAAATATAAAAAAGCCAAAACATCATCATGACTTCTCCATGTAAAACTCATTAGGTTCCCTTTCTAAAGGAAAATGAAGTATCTCATGTTTCCAGTCTTTGTCTTCTTCAAAAACCCATAGATAAGTGTCGTTACCAAACTCATAATCTGAATGTTTCATCATTCCTAATTTTCCATTCACTTCTATTAGCATATTGTCACAATCGCTAAAACTACGACATAATTCAATCGACTTTGTGATACTTGTGAAAATTTCTGATTTAACATCAAACGCAACTATACAATAGTTCGGAGCAAGGCTAACCCGATAGATAATCCCACTAAAGCAAATTCCAGATATGTGTCCATATTTAATCATTTCCCTCCATGATTTATCTATGCCTAAAGTGAAAACCCATGCTCTTGATAATTTTCTGTAAGTTTCAATAGTCACAACAACTTTATACTTGTTTTCTCCAGGCTCAAAACCTATTGAACATATAAAGTCCTCGCCCTCATGAGGAACATTGGGAAGAAATCTTACTTCTCTAGTAGCGGGATTGCAAATGGCAATATACTTCAGATCCCATATACAAAATAAACCATTATCCAACTCAAAATGATAATTATTATCTAAATGACAGTTAATAATTCGATCATACAACTTACTAAAATTGTCAATTTGATGATACTTGGTGGCATTTCCATCTTCTTCATCATGATGATCTTCTATAGCATAACAAACGTCGTCTACACATGCAATCAACTTAGTATCACCACGGTTGATCTTAGAATAATTGGATAAATGGAGATCCACAAAATTTGGTTCCAACACAATTGAATTATGAAATTTCGAAACACATCTAAAAAGCATTAAAGAGTTAACAGGAATTGGTTCCATCTTTGACGGCTGAAGTTGTCCTAATTTTAGGTTAAATTGTTTGTTTTATAACTTCTTAAAATGCCTATTTTCTTTACTTAAGACTTAAGTCTTTGTAGATATTTTCCTAATAAATCCCACTAATAGGGCCATAATCTTCTAAAGCCCAAGTCTACCAGTCAAAACGAGGACAATGTATCTGTCCATATTATTGATGTTTCATGTATTTGAGTAGTCCATAAATCCTTAATATGTATTTGTTCATATCAACATATATCTTATTATTGTATGAGATACAGGTCTAATAATTGTATCAGATACAATTAACTATTAATATCAACATATATCGCGTATGTTCCTATATATCGCGTAAAGTGATGTATCCGATCGATACATCACGTAAAGTGATGTATTTGAGAATAAGAGAGAGTAGGGATTTTTGTAATTTTTTCAAATGGTAGAAAATATTAGAAAATATGGTAAAATAAGTTGTGTATTTAGGTAAGTTTTCCATTTTTATTGATAAAAATCCAGAAATATCAAACATAATAGACATAATAAGGCTTTATAGATATAGTTTCGATAATTGTGCTCCATAGCTATAGTTTTGTTTGCTATGGAGATTGCGATTTGTATATTTCGTGTGCGAATATACAAATAGGATAAGTATATACAAATTCTCTTTTTATATATTTAGAAATTTTTCAGAACTCCATTTGTATATTTCACTTGTCAATATACAAACGGGGTAATTTTTTGTGAATTTTTCATAAATCGTATAGAAATAGTTAGGTTTTGAGATGTGGTTGTACTCCACCGTGAACTGTAGTTCCAGGTAAATAGTTTGCTAGAATGTGATAAAGTACTTAACAATAAAGACAAAGAGTTTTACGCGGAAACCTCATTGCTAAGGGAGTAAAACTACGACCTGTCACACAGGATTTTAAGTTGTTTTCACTAATATCAAGCAAAATGTGAATACAAACTCGATTGTTGGTTCACGAGTCGGGTCCTGATTCAAAAGTTGGGTATCGCATCGGTTGTGGTCTGCTATCGCCTTGGTGATTTGCTTAAAGATACTCTAAATCATGCCTCATTTTTTTCAAACAGGGACTTAATTCTTAGTAAATTGGATCCAAAAGTTAATGGTCCTCCTGAATCAGCAATTACAAAGGCCCTAATAGAACCAGAGCTAAATGGAATGAAAATTGAGGAGGTAATCTTATATATCTTTATGAAGTTTTTCGATACACTAGTATCTTTTCGATTACTATATGAATCCACATCAAATTTGATATCCATGCAATTGCAAAGAAAAGACTGTTTATACTTGATCACCATGACATGTTTATGCCATATATTGAAAATATGAATTCCTTGCCTGAAAGAAAAGCTTATGCCTCCAGAACAGTTCTCTTCTACACACCAACAGGTATTTTGATGCCAGTCGTTATAGAACTCTCACTTCCTTCAACTCCTGGTCATGATGCTACAACTAATTGGCTTTGGAAGCTAGCTAAAGCGCATGTTTGCTCTAATGATGAACCATTTTTCAAATGGTTAATAATTGGTAAGAATCGAGTTCAATTCATATATTAGTAGTACTGTTTCTTTTCTTATTTCAATCTAAGTTGATTTTTCCTCGTATAAATCTGATTTATAGCCGCACAAACATTTATGACTTTATCTTATACAGTTTAAAGTGTTGTCAAATCAAGTGAAGTTCCATAGGCATAACCAGATGTGTATCGAATATTGCAGGATGAGAATCCACGCATGTGCGGAACCATACATTATTGCCACCCATAGGCAGTTAAGTTGTATGCACCCAATTTACAAGCTGATCCACCCTCATATGCGCTACACATTGCAAGTAAATGCTTTTTCTAGGAAAATTTTTATAAGTGCAGATGGAATTGTTGAGGCACTCGACAGTGCAGGGAAGTATGGGGTAGAGTTAAGCTCTACTGCCTACAAGAACCTATGGCAGCTCGATATGGAAGCATTGCCTGCTGATTTGGTCAGAAGGTAAAATGCTCTCATCTATTTCATGTTTAAATTTGTGAGTTTTCTCTGCAAATGTGCAACGCACGTTCCCAGAACTAGTTAGACCAATAATCTGATATGAAAAATGGACCTATGCTAAAATACTTTCAAAGCATTTGTCATATGGTCTTTCTTTTGATATTTAAGCAACATAATGAAAACAGGGGCATGGCTGTGGAAGATCCAACAGCGCCATGTGGAGTGAAACTTGTAATTGAGGAGTACTACTATCCTTCTGCAGCTGATGGCCTTCTCATATGGTCTGCAATAAAAGAACTTGTGGAGTCTTATGTTGAGCATTATTATTCTGAGCCTAAATCTTTCATGTTAGATGTTGACAGAACAAGGGACACCCCGATAAGAAAGATGAACCTTGGTGGCCAAACCTTGGTGGTCAAACATACTTGCCTCAATGATTTGGGTTGTTTCTGGTCACCATGCAGCTATAAACTTTGGACAGTATCCATTGGCAGGCTACGTGCTGCATCGCCCCACCTTAATGCGGAAACTCATTCCTCAAGTAGAAGAGCTTGAGTATAAACAGTTACTTCTTGACCCTATGCAAATGTTTTTATCTTCTTTGCCTACTCAATTTCAGATAACCAAGTTGTTAGCCGTTCAAGATGTTGTATCGACACATTCTCTAGACGAGGAATACTTGCCTCAGCTGCAACAACTTCATAGCTTCTTAAACAATGATCAACAAGTAATAAAAATGTATGAACAACTTTCTGCAAGACTAGTGGAGATTGAGCAGACTATAAAAGAAATAAATGAGGATGCAAGTCTTAGAAACAGATGTGGTGCTGGTATTGCACCCTATGAACTGCTTATACCCTCATCATCAGGTCCTAGTGTAACTGGTAGGGGTGTGCCTAACAGCATCAGTAACTAACCATGTTTATTTGCAAATGAGCCCGAGAATTTCGCCCCTGGCTCCAGGATTAACTTGGGATGAAGATTCAAACAAGAGCCAAGACAAAATAAAGAATATGCTTGGTGCTCAAGAAAATAGTGTTATTGTTGTTGTAGTATTGCTTGGAACTAGAATCTCCTTATAAATGGAAAAGATAGACTTGTTGTCTAAATAGAATTTTTTTTCCACTACAAGTATCAGTTGATCACCAAGTTCATTTGCTTCTTTATGGTTTGTTTTTGCTTTACTGATTAAGAGACATACAATCTTTAGTGATTTGGAGGGATTCTTTGGTGGCCATATAGACCTGACTTAGGTGTAAAACAAAAAAAGAATAGATATTGAGTATTTCCAATGCAATTTTAGTCTCATAAATAAAAATAATGACACCCACATAGTTTAGTGTATGGAAATTAAATCCTTGAAAACGTGTACGCATCTGAACTATTAGCTTTACTAACGCACACCGACAAAAAACAATGTTTGTTTACACCACTCGGTGCTTGTTCACATCAGCTTCCATGATAGCCCAATTATTGCTTGTTCTGAATGAAAGTGACTACATACGTACCTTTCTTTAGTGCAGAATGGATTTATGATTGTGGATTGCGCAGGGTGACATCTTAAGATGCAATCAAGGGTGATTAGGTATGACTTGCTCGATAATGAAAAGATAACACGTCCCTCAAAGCCCCATTACCGCAAAATAAGTTGATTTCTACGTTTTTTTCAATTCCTAGAAGGTTTTCGCTACTCAGTTATACTATAGTCTCTAAAGGCGGGGATTCCCTTTCCAACATCTAAAGATGGCACCAAAGGCAATTAAGTGTGACTTGCTTGATAAGGGAAAGATAAGATGTCCCTCAAAGCCCCATTACTGCAAAATAAGTCGAGTCCTACGGTTTTTTTAATTTCTAGAAGTTTTTGGCTACTTAGTTATACTATAGTATATAAAGGTGTTACTTAACTGAAAGAGTGTTTATTATGGGTGATTCCCTTTTCAAACATCTGACTTATATACATCAAAGTCGACTTAAGAAGCACAAAAAAAAAAATAGTTCACTTGACTGAAAGGAGAGGGATAAGAGTAGTTTTTTTTTTCAATAGGTTAGATACCTATTGCATGAGTCCTAACCTGAAAGGACACTAACAAATTGCTATTGACTGTGAACAAAGTCATGGAGATGGAATCAACTTAGTAGAATTAAGTTTTATATGATTGTTGAAGTGACTGAACAAAATATTCGATTAATTCAATATTGAATCACAGATCTCCATAGACAACTAATGGTAGGGGCTGCATTTTTTGAAACGAAAGATAGTGTCAAAAGGATGCTAATCAAGAACCGACGTCTCATATCGATCTCGTCTGCAATTGATAATATAATGTTGCACCGAATAAAGTGACTTGTATTGGTGAATAATTGCAATGTGACGACCCGAACCATCATTATTTAGGAGAAATTTTCATATTGCATCTCTAATAATAGAAAAAAATAGGGAAAATGAAGCATGTTTGCAGGTATGGTCCCTCGCTTTGGTCTCCTAGTGCATTTAGACTCCTACAAATTCTTTACACTTTATTAATTTGGGATTTTCTTTTCTTCACAGATGAAACAAAAATATATTGTTGAAGTGACTGAACAAAATATTCGATTAATTCAATATTGAATCACAAATCTCCATAGACAACTAATGGTAGGGGTTGCATTTTTGGAATGAAAGATAGTGTCAAAAGGATGTTAATCAAGAACCGACGTCTCATATCGATCTCGTCTGCAATTGATAATATAATGTTGCATCCGAATAAAGTGACATGTACTGGTGAAGAATAATTGCAATGTGACTATACCATATAAAGAGTTTGGGAGGATATTTGAAGAATAATTGACTTTAATACCTATGCACAATTAAGAATCATCCGAATAAACTTTCACCTCAACTTGTACACTATATTAAAATAAATTTTCAATTTAAAAAATTAAGAGTTAACTTGTCATTTCATACATATTAATCTTTATTATTGACTATAATCATTTCTCAAAATATTAAATTTATTATATTTAAAAAGTAATATAATAAAATTATTATTTTATTTATTACGCCCTCTTTTTCATATTAACTAAATTTTTGGGGATTTTTCATTGTTTAAAGTTCAAGATGGATGTTTGAATTTTTTTTCATATTTGCCCTTTCCTTTAATGAAGTTGATATTTTATAGGAGATAAATTGTACTACTTATAAAGTTATATTTATGATTTCACAAAGAATAATAGTAGAAAATATATTCTTAAATATTTTTCTTAATAATTATGCATTGTCTCACAAATCCTGTTAATATGAAACTGAGAGAATACTTCTTAAAAGATGTTTTTTTTTATTTCTCACTCAGTGTCCGGAGCCCACATTGAAGCCCTAGCTAAATTCGGATCGCGCACTACAGCGGTCCATTCAAGAGTGACGCTCCCAATAAAAAAAATTCTCCATACCCAGAACTCGAATTCGAAACCTTTGATTAAAGGTGGAGCAGTCTTACCAGTTTTAAGTCGAATACAAAATGAAGAAAGTAAAAATAAAGGAGGGGGTAGTTGAATGAATTATTTTTCTTTCACAAGACAGACCATTCCCGTAACAGATTAGGCCAATTATCCTAAAGTCAGAATCAATATGCTTAAAACACACACAAAATGAAAACAATAAAATAAAAAAAATGAGTACAACCAGCCATTATACTAGAAAAAATAATAGTCACATGCAAGGCAAATTATAGAAGTTGACAATGTTGAGGTCTTTGTTTTATATCTTACTACTGCTTACAAATATGCAATTAATTCATTATTCTGTGGGCAGCAGCCTGCATATGAAGCTGTATATTGATTTGACAATTTATATTATTTTTTCTGTTTATGTGATAATATTTAATTTTTAATTATTAAATTTTTTAAAGTATATAATAACATCTTATTCTTATTGTTAGTACAAAGTTTTTATAATTATATAAATATAATAATATACTAAAATTGTAATTTTAAAAAATTAAATTCCTTGATTATTTGTCACAAAATTAAAACAGATGAAGTACTTGATATTTCATTCTCCCTACTTAATTGCCTCGATTAAGAAGATTATAACTTTTGTGACCACACACCTATACCTGCAAAGATGTTTACGTGTTCTAAAATTGACAAATTTCAAATTTGATAATGAAAAGTTTCATGAGATAGTATACTTGTTTAATTTTTTTTAGCATGGAATTTAAATTTTCAGATTTGACGTGAATATGAATTAGTGATGTAAATTTTCACATTGCAATTATTCTTCAAACATCTGGTTAACTGTATAGGATTGTACCGGATGATTCTTAATTGTGCATAGGTATTAAAGTCAATTATTTAGTGTGGGAGGATAGTTGAAGATTAATTAAGGTAATAATAATCCTCTAACACAAAGTTGAGGTAAAAGTTTGCTAATTGGTTGAGTTTCCATATAAGATTTTACTTTAGTCAACTTCAAACGACTATATTTCTTAGAATATAAAGAGTTAGGTGATCAAAAGGTCTATGAATGTTCAAATTTCAAATTTAATATGTTGAAGACTTAACTTTAAAAGAAGAAAACAGCCTATGAACCCACCCCAACTCCTAGTAGGTCGTGGACTGGGCCGAACAACCTTTCTTCTACTCCAAACCCGGAGCCGGACCGATCGTAAACAGTACCTAATTACAAAAAGATGGCAATGGTTTGGATTGGCCTGGACCAGCCCACATGACAAACTTACTTAGCACGAATTCATATTCACGTCAAATATGAAAATTGTCAATTTTAGAAGAGGTAAACATCTGTTTTAATTTATGTGACAAACTTACATCACTAATTCATATTAACGTCAAATCTGAAAATTTAAATTCCATGCCAAAAAAAATTAAATAAGTACTTTCTCATGAATTTTTTTTATCATCAAATCTGAAAATTGTCAATTTTAGAAGAGGTAAACATCTTCCCATGTATAGGTAGTCCTTGTGTGGTCACAAAAATTATAATTTTCTTATTCGAGACAATTAAGCAGGGAGAATGAAATATCAATTACTTCATCTGTTTTAATTTATGTGGCAAATAAGCATGGAATTTAATTTTTAAAAAATTACAATTTTAGAAAATTGTGAATTTAAAATATATTATTATATTTATATAATTATAAAAACTTTATATTATTAACAATAAGAATAAGATGTTATTATATTCTTTAAAAAATTGAATAATTTAAAAATTAAATATTACCACATAAATTCAAACCGAAAGAATAATATAAATTGTCAAATCAATATACAGCTTCTATAATTTGCCTAAATTATTTGCATTATTTGTAAGCAGTAGTAAGAATATAAAATAAAGACCTCAACATTGTCAACTTCTATAATTTGCCTTGCAAGTTGCATGTGACTATTATTTTCCTTAAAGTTTAATGGCTGGTTGTTGCCATTTTTTTAATTGTATTGTTTTCATTTTTTTGTATTTTTAGTATGTTGATTCTGACTTTGGGATAATTGGCCTGATCTGTTATGGGGATATGGTCAGTCTACTGAAAGAAAAATAATTCATTCAACTACCCCCTCCTTTCTTTTTACTTTCTTCATTTTGTATTGACTTAAAACATCTTTTAAAAAGTACTCTAATGGTTTCGTATTAACTAAATTTATGAGATAATACACATTTATTAATAAAATATTTAAGAATATAATTTTATTCATATTTTTTTACTATTGTTCTTTGTGAAATTATAAATATAATTTTGTAAGTAGTGAAATTTATCTCCTAGAAAATACCAAACTTCATTAAAGGAAAGGGCAAATATGAAAAAAAAATCCAAACATCCACCTTGAACTTTGAACAATTCAATTATTTTGAATAACAAAAAAAAGTACAAAAATTCAATTAATATAGAATAGAGGGTGTAATAAATAAAATAATAATTTTATTATATTATTTTTTAAATATAATAAATTTAATATTTTGAGAAATAATTATAGTCAATAATAAAGATATAAATAGGTATGAAAGGACAAATTAGCTCTTCATTTCTTAAATTGAACATCTATTTTAATATAGTGTACAAATAAAAATAAACCGATGGAGTATATATCATATTGCATCTAATAATATAAAATTAGGAAAAATTCTTTACCCTTTATTAATTTATAAGGATTTTTCTTTTCTTCACAGATGAAACAAAAATATATAAAACAAAAAACAGCAATTACTGGTATTTTAATCTTTGGGATACAAAAGATCATGGACAATATCACTGAATTTTCATCAATCATATCAGGGAAATAATATGAAAACATTCATTACCAATCAGACAATCCATAATATTATTATTTCTTGAATAACAATTCATATATTATTGTTTCTGGATTACAAACTCTTTAATATTACTTATATTTGATGTATGATGTATCTGTATATTTAACTATTAAAATATTGGCGACCTAAAATATTAAAATGCATGATAATTAATGGATATAAAGTGAAGAAAGTGATGATATTATTCTTTATAACACATGTAATCATTATGACATGTTCTCCGTATTATCTCCTATTAATTACCTCACTATTATCTTAAATTATTACCCACTTTCTTGATTTTAGTTGTGGAAGAAATTTTACACGTCCTACATAAATGACGTTTTTTTTCTTGTGTTGTGTGTATGAAAAAATGGATAAAAAGTGGATGAAAAAGCATTATATTGTGTTTATATTTCGAGGTCAATTTAGTAAAAGAAAGAGTTGAGATAAAAAAAAATATTTTAAGGGTATGTTTGGTATAAAGGAAAATATTTTTCGAATTGGTTGGACAAAAATTTTTAAATTTCTTTTTATTGAAAAACAAGTTCCATAAAAATGAGAAAATGACTTTCTTAATGGAAATAGGAAAACAACTTCTATAAATGACCTTCTATGTTTATTGTATCCTCACATTCACCAACCCAACGCCCCCAATCCTTGTCCCTTTACCATTCTACCCCTGAGGCCTTACATCCACTCCCTATAACCCTATGATTTTTGCAATATTACATATAAACGCTCTTGATGAAAAAAAAAATCTTACTTACCAAATACTAGAAAATAAACAAAAAATAAAACAATTTATTTTTCAAGAAAAATATTCTTCTTCATACCAAATACATCCTAAGTCTCCAACTTATTCATTATATAAATGAGAGTATAGTATAGGACCTTAGTTTAGTTAAGGTGTGTCTCTGAGATTTCAATCATAGTCTAGGGGTACTTGTGTCTTATCCCTATTTTATGTTGAAGGAAATGTGTTCTTTTGGTGAAACTTTTGACTATTCAACTAATTCAAAATTGTATTCTCGAGGAGATATATCAAGAATTATATTGATGAATTATATCTCAATTTAAATCTCCTTTTGAAAAAAAAAAAAAAGCAAAACATTGAATATTTGTTTATCCATTATAATTTAATGGTCATTTATACTCCCTTGTCCAATAATAGTGTCCACTATTGATTTTGCACATTTCTTAAGAAACTACAAAATAAAAGGGTATTTTACTATATCACCTTTTGAATATAATAAATACAATGTCTAAAAAAATGTAATAGGGAAATGATTATTCCCTTTGTTCCTTTTTATATGTCACATTTTTAGATTTCACTTGCATTAAGAAATTAAGTAAGTTCCCAATTGTACCCTTATTTAATATTTTTTTGAACTCAACTTTTTAATAAATGATAAATATGGTAGTTTTCAATTTAAGAGGTACTTTTTCTTTATTTATCACAAGAAAAAAATACAGACTTCATAAAATTTTGAGAGTTATTTTTTTAGCATAGTATTAAATGTTTGTAAGTATTCGTCCTTGTATACTTCTTCTCTTTCATCTGGAAATTTATTCAAGCCGAAATTGTGCAGAACTCCTTTATTTGGATCTTGATTTTTCTCAAATTGGCCTTCACATATTTTGGTTAAGTCTTCTATTTTTACACCCTTTAAACCTTTTGAATTATATCATCTTCCTTGATAAAATTTGTCGAAGCTTCAACTTTCAAGATTGTTTTTTTTATTCTTTCTCCATCTTTTATTTTTAATTTGTTTGTTGACATTTTTTCAAAATCAGATTTTATAGAGTAGTGCAATGGTGAGAATAATTAATCAATGTATGAAGTAATTACAATGAACATTAATTACTTATTAGTTAACCTAGATTGGCCAAATATCCATATTCAAGACTAATTAACTATCAAAGATATAATAGGAAGAATGTTGTAATTTATGGGGATAAGGGTCTGAAAAATACCCCAACTTTGGTCGAATTTGTTGTTGTGATACTAAACTTTCATGAGGACCTATTACCTCCCTAGACTATTTAATAGTGTATTTTTTACCCCCTGAATTATTTAATAGTGTATTTTAAAGATATATATGTGCCCACGTGGACACATTACTCTTTATAATTTTGCATTATTTTTTATGTCCACGTGGACAAATATATATGTTTAAAATACGGTATTAAATCGTCTAGGGAGGTAATAGGTCCTCATGAAAGTTTAGTATCGCAACAGCAAATTCGACCAAGGTTGGAGTATTTTTTAGATCCTTATCCCTAATTTATGCATTGATTTTATGAAATGTCAAGTATTATGGATCAACTATTTTGTAGTAAGGATGACATATAAAAAGGGAACGGATGGAGTATAATTTATGATAAGAGAAAATTATACATTAATTTTATAAAGTGAACAAATATTATTAGACATCTCAAAATAATATAGTGGACAATTATTATTAGATGAAAAAAAAGTAATATATTCATCAACACTTACTAACATCATAATGATATGTTTAGGTTAACTTCTCCAGATTGACTAGTAATATAGATATCACCCAGGCTGTTAGAGTGTTGAATGGTTGTTAAGTATTATTTATAATGTATCATATTATTGTTATCTCATGTATTCAGGTTAGGAAAAACATAAATAGAAGAAGATGAAACAGATAGAAAATAAATAATCCGAGTTCACAGAACCCACTGTGTTTCCTTAAGAAATTTAATCCCCTCAAGTACTCGAGATTGCGGATTAATTCCTCCCAAGATAAAACGGATCAACTATTAGAAAAGTAGCGGTACCTCAAACTTCACTAATTTCAGCGAACTCAAGAACAGCAACGAGAGCACACACAGACTCAGTCGATCAACAATTTAATTTGTAAGAAAATGTACAGAAGAGAGAAAAAAATTCAGTTTTGAAAAACGAGAAAAGACTCTCTATTTATAGCCAATTGCAGCAAGGAACGCGTCTGTTTGGACAATGGTGTCAATGCATCTGTTCAGACATGTCTTTCCAGAACGTTGTGTCTTTTGGGAAAAATAATGTCTGTTCGGAAGGAATAGGTCCCTTTAGAACGACTTTATCGTTACGCGCGAATTTTCAAATAATTTTGTTACACGAAATTAATTATGTTACTTAATTAACATTCTGAATTAGTTTATAAGAGAAAAGAAATTAATTAATTATATTGATTAAATAATTTTGTCCAAAAATATAATCAATCAATCTGAAGCCGAGGTCGAGCGACGACAGCGCGAGGGGGCACCTTCTTCTTAACCCTTTAAGAGTTAAAGGAAGTGTTTCCTAATATAAAGACAAAAAATTTCCTTTCTTCTACCAATATGGGAGAAATGACTTTTCATTTTCAAAGACTTTCCATTTGAAATGACTTTTCATTTTCCCTCCAAATTGATTCTCATATAATATTTGGATAGAATGTATCGTTTTCCGTGTTACATAATATCACATATTAGAAATTTGAATGATAAACCTATAAGGAAAGTAGGATACATGCTAGAGCTATTATGAAAAGGTAGGATAAAGGATAAAATAAAATTAGCAAGAGTTAATGGGAAATGGAGGGAAGATGAAAAGTTGGGAACTTGAAAAGTCCTCTTATGCTTTAGTAAAAAGGCATTTCTCCCTCATCGGTGGTGGAAAGAAAAATAGAAGAGTTAAAATAGAGAAACACTTCTATTAATTGTTAAAAGGGCTAGAAAGAGGGACCCCCCTCGTGTCGTCATCGTCGCTCGCTCGGCTTTGGCTTTGGCTTTGGAAAATGATCGATCGAGAGATTATTTTTGGACAAAGTTTTGTTTTAAATATTTATTTAATTAATTAAATAAAATAAAATGGCCAAAACGTTTCAATTCATTTGTTAATTAACCGAAACGTTCCAACCCGACTCGGATCCGCGTGACCCATTTTATTTAAATTACTTTCCCATTTTATTTGAATTTCCCGCATTTGGAGATGACTGTTCTGAAAGATTGCAAACTTTCTAAAATGGTCGTGTGGTTTCTGAAAGGTTGCAACCTTTCAGAACCAGTTCCTCTTGGCTATAAATACCAGTTATTCTTCAGACTTTTTCGTGTACTTTACTATTGTTGAATGGCTCGATGACACCAGCGTTTTGGGTATCAATACACTGGTGATTGAGATCATTTTATCCTGGCAAGACATATTCCAAATCAAACATCGGATACTAGAGGGGAATAATTTCCTTAAGGAGAAACTGTGCATTCAGTGGGCTTGATCTTTTTTCGTTCTGTCTTTTCTAGATTCTGGTATGTTTTACAGATTTTAGTTTTTTGTGAATTAATTTATGTTTTTTGTTTTTTCACTGGTTCATTAAACTTTGGTAACTTCGTGTTTCTGCAAAGTTTTTTTAACCAGTGGTACTGTTTTAGACACATATTGGACAACAATCTTAAGGAAATTATTCTTTTTTATTTTTAATTTGTGTTTCTGGTGGAGACAAAAACCTTTGTGGTTTTATACTTCTATTAAGTTTGCAATTTAAGTTATTGCTTACTAAGTGCAATTTAAGTTATTGCTTACTAAGTCTGTATCAATTTTTGTTTATCAGAAATGGCAAACAACAATGTTCCAGTGGTTGTTGCTGCACCAATCCAAATTGTTATACCACCAGCAGAGAAATCAGGGAAATTCTCTAGTGTGAATTTCAAAGGATGACAACAACGGGTATTTTTCTAGCTTACCACTCTTGGTCTGCAGAAATTTACCAGTGAAGAAACCCCAGTGTCTGCTGCTGAAATGCCAAACAGAAAAAAATCCATGATTATTGAAGCATGGAAACAGGCACACTTCATATGTAAGGGCTACATTCTAAGTGCTTTAGAGGATGACTTATATAATGTCTATAGTGCAATGACAACTTCGAAAGAATTGTGGGATGCACTTGAGAAGAAATATAAGACAGAAGATACATGCTTGAAAAAGTTTATGGTCGCAAAGTTTTTAGACTATAAAATGTCAGTTAGTAAAACTGTTGGATCACAAGTGCAGGAACTTCAACTTATTTTCCATGATCTAATTACTAAGGATATGGTAGTAAATGAAACTTTTCAAGTGGATGCAATGAACGAGAAGTTACCTCCTTCGTGGAACGACTTGAAGAATTATTTAAAGCATGAACGTAAGAAAATAAAGGCTCAAGATTGAGGAAGATAACAAAACCGTCGAAAACAAATCTCGTAAGAGTTCGACAATAATTGGAGTTAATATTGTCGAAGAAGCTCCTACCAAAGGCAAGAAGAGAAAGAAGTCCAACGACAGAAGTTAGAACAGGCTAAGAAAAAATTCAAGGGCAACTGTTACAACTGTGGTAAGGCTGGTCATAAGTCTTCTGACTGTCGTGCTCCAAGAAAGGACAAAGACAAAGGCAAAAGTCAAGAAAACATCGTGGAAGATATGGAAGATGCAGATAACCTATGTGCAATGATCTCGGAGTGCAACTTAGTTGGAAATCCCAAAGAGTGATTTCTCGACTCAGGTGCCACTCAACATATTCACTCTGCGAAAGAAGCCTTTGCAACGTACACTCCTGTCGAGTTCGATGAAGATTTGTTCATGGGGAACACAACAACAGCGAGGATTGTAGCAACTGGGAAAGTAATGTTGAAAATGACATCCGACAAGGTATTGACTTTGAACAATGTTCTACACGTTCCTAAATGCCACCTTAAATCGTTTTTTTAGTCTTCATCATTTACTCCCCTTTATTTTAGTAGGCGCCAGTCTTCTTCATCTGGCCGCATTGCATCAATATGGATCCAATAATCCATTGGGTGTACATTCAGAGATGGATAAAATTGCTTCTTAACCTTATTTTTATGTAAAGGATCTAGTAGGTTGGGTAGCTTTTGCTATCTTTTTTTCCATTTGGATTTTTTATGCTCCTAATGTTTTGGGGCATCCCGACAATTATATACCTGCTAATCCGATGTCCACCCCGCCTCATATTGTGCCAGAACGGTAGGAAATCAGGAAGAATTTAGTTTCTGCTGCACTGCTCATTAAGAACGAGTTTAAGTGTATCCTAGTTAGTGACAAAGTTGTAATAAGTAAGAATGAGATGTTATTAGGAAAGGGCTACCTTGCTAAGGGCCTCTTCAAACTGAATGTAATGGTTATTGACAGTATTAATAAGAATTTTGCGTCTGTTTACTTATTGGAGTCAAATGATTTATGGCATGCCCGTTTGGGACATGCAAATTACAAAGCTTGCAAAAATTGATTACTTTAGAAGTATAGCCTGATTTCAAATGCAACAAATCGAAATACGAAATTTGTGTGGAAAGTAAGTTTGTTAAACATCCTTACAAGTCTGTTGACATGAATTCAAATCATTTAGACTTAATTCACACAGATATATGCGATATGAAGTCGACACCATCTCATGGTGGGAAAAAGTATTTTATAACTTTTATTGACGATTGCACTCGATTTTGTTATGTATATTTGCTTAATAGTAAGGATGAAGCAAATGATGCATTTAAGCAATACAAAAATGAAGTGGAGAATCAATTAAATCTAAAGATAAAAATGATTTAGAGTGATAGGGGTGGAGAATACAAATCTCCTTTTACAGAGATATGTTTGGAATATGGTATTATTCATCAAACTACTGCACCCTATACACCACAATCAAATGGTTTGGCAGAATGGAAGAATAGAACATTAAATGAAACGATGAATGCCTTGATAATCAATTCTAGTTCACCATGAAACCTGTGGGGGGAAGCTATCCTTACGGCTAACAAGATACTCAATAGGGTACCCCGAAGCAAAACGCAATCGATTCCATATAAGTTATGGAAAGGATGGAAACCCAACTTGAAATATTTGAAAGTGTGGAGGTGTCTAGCCAAAGTAGAGGTTCATTTACCCAAGAGGGTGAAAATTGTACCCAAAACAGTAGATTGTGTATTTATTGGATATGTTGTGAACAGTAAGGCATGTCGGTTTTTGAGTCACAAATCTGATAATCCTGAAATTCATATGAATATGGTAATTGAGTCAGATAACGTTGAGTTCTTTGAACACATTTATCCATATAAAACTGAATGTGAGTCTACAAGTGAAAGACTTAAACGACCACGGGAAGAATCAACAGAAGATACACAACGTAATGAGGATCCTAGGCGTAGTAATCGCTAACGGAAATCCACTTCTTTCGGACCAGATTTTGTGGCATTTTTGCTTGAAAATGAGCCTCAAACATTTAAAGAAGTTATGTCTTCGTCTGTGTCAATTTATTGGAAAGAAGCAATCAATAGTGAGATCGAATCAATTTTAAGTAACCATACTTGGGAATTGATTGATCTTCCTCTAGGAAATAAACCATTAGGATCAAAGTGGATCTTTAAAAGGAAAATGAAAGTCGATGGGACTATTGACAAATATAAGGCTAGACTTGTAGTCAAAGGATACAGACAAAAGGAAGGTTTGGACTACTTTGATACATACTCTCCAGTAACAAGGATAACATCAATTAGAATGTTAAAAGCACTAGCGGCAGTGCATGATCTTAAAATCCACCAAATGGATGTAAAGACAACCTTCTTAAATGGAGAGTTGGAGGAAGAAATTTACATGGAACAACATGAAGGGTTTGTAGTTCCTCATAAAGAAGAGAAAGTGTGCAAACTTGTGAAGTCGCTTTATGGACTCAAGCAAGCACCCAAACAATGGCATGCTAAATTTGACCAAACAATATTGGCAATAGATTTAAGATTAACGTATGTGATAAGTGTGTTTACATTAAAATCATTCCAAATCATGAAGTCATTGTTTGTATGTATGTTGATGACATGTTAATAATGAGTAAAGATATTGACGATATAAATGTTACTAAGCGCATGATGTCCAGCAAGTTCGATATGAAGGACTTAGGAGTTGCTGATTTGATCTTAGGGATCAGGATTCTCAAAACTCCTCAGGGACTAGCAGTATCTCAATATCATTATATTGAAAGAGTATTGGATAAGTTCAAGTACTTGAATTTCAATGTTGTCAAAACTCCAATTGATTTAAGCTTTACATTTCAAAAGAATATAGGTGAAAGTGACTCTCAATTGGAATATGCCAGAGTGTTGGAAAGTTTGATGTATATTATGAATTGTACGCGACCAGATATAGCATGTGCTATTAGAAAACTGAGTCGGCTCACTAGTAATCCGAATCAAACTCACTGGATGGCAATGAAACGTGTGTTGGGGTATTTGAAACATACACAACACTGTGATTTGCATTATAATAAATATCTTGCAGTGATTGAAGGATATAGTGATGCAAATTGGATCACCGGGTCAAATGAAGTAAAATCCACAAGTGGTTATGTGTTTACACTTGGTGGAGGAGCAGTCTCTTAGAAATCATCCAAACAGACATGTATCGCTCGCTCCACAATGGAATCTGAATTTATTGCTTTAGATAAGGCTGGTGAAGAAGTTGAATGGCTCTGGAATTTCTTAGAGGATATTCCATTCTGGCCCAAACCTGTGGGACCTATTTGCATCCATTGTGATAGTCAAGCAGCAATAGGTAGGGCAGGAAGCGTCATGTACAACGGGAAGTCTCGTCATATACAACGGAGACATAACATCGTAAGACAACTGCTCTCTAGTGAAATTATCACAATTGACTATGTGAAGTCAAGCGATAATGTGTCAGATCCACTAACAAAAGGCCTAGTGAGAGAGGCAGTTGAAAGATCATCTAAGGGAATGGGTTTACGGCTTAGGACAAGTCAGCATGGCGGTAACTCTATCTAGAAGACTGGAGATACCAAGAGCTAGATTCAAGGAGAAAAATAAAGTTGTGACTAACGGTTCGACATTGTCAATCAACTCAATCCATTCTCATGATGAAGACAATGTTCAGGAACAAGGTTAAGACTTTAAGGCTTGTTAATGAGTTAATAAAGCTTAAAGTTTTTAATGATTTGCTAAGTTTGGCAGATTTGACCAAATAGTGTATCTACGAGATGACACGATTAGAAATCACTTATGTGAGTGTGAAGTGTAAGCTGCTTCAAAGAGAATTTTATGTCAAAAGCTTATTCTCTATACACTCATGAAACCAAGAGGTGTTCAGGCTGAAGCGAACACAATCATAAGAACCATAAACGGTAAAGGGTTAATTGTGTGACATATGGTTGTCTAGGTATACACTATAGCTCGACGGTTCAAAGATATCGCATCTACCGATTGACCGAGTATATCCGACATATGTTCACTACGGAAAGTTCAAGGGGAAACCTACTTATCCAGATGCAATTGATCCTTGTTTGTAAAGTACACACTCGTCCATGCATTCCTTATGTTATAACCATTCCCCATCCATGTGGGGGATTATTGGGTATATAGCAAGAGTTAATGGGAAATTGAGGGAAAATGAAAAGAGAGGAACTTGAAAAGTTGGGAACTTGAAAAGTCCTCTAATACTTTAGTAAAAAGGCATTTCTCCCTCATCGGTGGTGGAAAGAAAAATTGAAGAGTTTAAATAGAGAAACACTTCTATTAATTGTTAAAAGGGTTGGAATGAGGGACCCCCCTCGCGTCGTCGTCGTCGACACTCGCTTGGCTTCGGCTTCAGCTTTGGCTTTGGCTTTGGAAAATTATCGATCGAGAGATTATTTTTGGACAAAGTTTTGTTTTAATTAATTAAATAAAATAAAATGGCCAAAACGTTTTAATTAATTTGTTAATTAACCGAAACGTTCTGACCCGACTCGGATCCGCGTGACCCATTTTATTTAAATTACTTTCCCATTTTATTTGAATTTCCCGTATTTGGAGATGATTGTTCTGAAAGGTTGCAAACTTTCTAAAATTGTTGTGTGGTTTCTGAAAGGTTGCAACCTTTCGAAACCAGTTCTTCTTGGCTATATATACCAGTTATTCTTCAGACTTTTTACTTACGAAAATTTATGATTTCTTCTTCTTCTTCAGCACAAATATTTTTCGTGTACTTTACTGTTATTGAATGGCTCGATGACACCAGCTTTTTGGGTATCAATACACTGGTGATTGAGATCATTCTATCCTGGCAGGACATATTCCAAATCAAACCTCGGATACTAGAGGGGAATAATTTCCTTAAGGAGACACTGTGCATTCAGTGGGCTTGATCTTTTTTCGTTCTGTCTTTTCTAGTTTTTTGTGAATTAATTTTTGTTCTTCTGTTTTTTCACTAGTTCATTAAACTTTGGTAACTTCGTATTTCTGCAAAGTTTGTTTTAACCAGTGGTACTGTTTTAGACACAAATTGGACAACAATTATTACATAATAAATAAAGATAAAATGAGAAGAAAATATTAAGGTAACAACGCAATCACACCAAATCAGTTGTTACATATATAAAATGAGACTTTTCGTCGTCACCTAACGATTAATCTAAACAATACGATACAATAAAACTTAAATAAAACATTATATTTAAACTAACAATATCATACAAAATAATACAATGAATAACAACTATCCAAACAAGGTGGTAGTTGTATCAAAGTTTACAGGATAAAACAAAGACTTCAACATTGTCAACTTTAGAGTTTGCATTTGTCATTACACTAATGATAACGACCAATTCGAAATTTAAATTTCATTCCGTTTTTAAAGCGTTCAATATTTTATAGGTTCAAATGTATGATAATTCTAATAGATTTTCACATGCATACATTATGCTACGTGTTAAAAATATTAGATTCAGATGAATTTACATGTAAAGAACTACATCCCGGTAATACCTGCCTAGTAGGGTGTGAAACGTGGTTTACATACATAATTATCGTTTTTAAAAACCTATTTAATTCAAACAAATCAAGAATATTTCCATGTAATGACTACTAACAATTTTTTATTCTTTTTAGAATCTTGTATTATCACTGCCTAAAGAAAGAGAGGAAAAAAAAACTCATTGGCCTGATCTGTCATGGGGAAATGGTCAGTTTCATGAGGCATGTTTAAAAAGGCAAAACTATGCAGAATAGCCGACATTTAACCTATATTATAATAGGTTATAGTTATAATTTAAGAAAATTATAATTTATGGCTATAGTTTCTTCAATTTTTATTATTTATCTGAATTGTATAATTTGCGTGATTTATATATAATTCGTTTGATTTGTATAAATTCTGAATTTGTATAATTCGGTTTCTGATTGTATAAATCCAAAATTTTGTATATGTGCTTACCCTAGTTATTTGAATACGATTTATGAAAAATTCATAATAAACTATACATGTTTGTATATTAGCAAGCAAAATATATAAACGGAGTTTTGAAAAATTCCTAAAAGTATAAATACAAATTTGTATATATACTTATTATATTTGTATATTCACCAGCAAATATACAAACAAACAGAAATATACAAACCGCAACCTCCATAGTAAACGGAACTATAGCTATGGAGCACAATTATCGAAACTATAGTTATAGAGCCTTATTATGTTTGTTATTATTAAAAAAAATTCTTTAAAAAATGAGTGGAAAGACTTTCATTTAATTAAGGCAGTGCATTCTTATGATAGAAAAATTAGAAAATATGGAGTTGGGATTTTTGCAAATATGATCCTTCAATTTGATCTTCATGTGCATTCTAACGTGTACAATTCTTTAATCTTGATTATATTAATTATGGATTTTCCTAGCAATTAAGATACATTGATACCTACTAAACTTTGACTCGTTTTTAGTGTTCATATTGAAAAAAATCAAACAACTTCTTCTAAGTAAGTTATTTTTAAACCGCGTAATCATATACATTGATTTAATTGTACAAAAAAAATAATTAAAGTAATTTTCTTCTTAAGATACAATGCATATGTTATTTTAATTTTATATTTATTGTGAAACAAGCTAACTCTATAAATGACCTATGATTTAGAAATGATGAAATGAGATTGGGTAGAGTAAATATTAGAATGTTTTATTTAAAATTCGGATCTAATTAGCATCTGATTAAAAGAAAGTATGAATTTGAAAGATTTAATTATGCGTTTTATGAAAAAAATTGTTGCAAAGCGACATAATTATCTTTTCAAGCTAAGGCAAATAACAATCAAGAGTGAAGGTTTAATCAAAGAAAAAATGAAATGAAAGAAGAGATAGCCCATAAGTAGTCACTTTCTTGTTATATCCTTTATCAGTCATTTAAAATGAATAATAAATACTTATAAGTGATGAAGACAGATAATTCAAATAAATTTTTCCGTTAAAAAAATGATCTAGTTTGACTTGATACGGAGTTTAAGAAATAAAGAATATTTTTTAATTTTGTGATCCTAATTTAAATCTGTGTCAAATATATCAAAATGTCATTTAATCTTATGATTTTAAACATGTCACGTGAATATCTGAATATAATTATTACCGGGAAAAAAAGAAATATTCATTCTTTTTTAAACAAACTAAAAAAAAAAGTAAATTATTCTTTTCATACGAAGAGAGTAATATTTTAAAATATTTCGAGAATTATTGAAAAGGTGAGAGCAAGATCAAATATAATTTATTGTAATTTGAATAGATCGATTTATAATATTATTATAACATATATAAATATCAATTTCATATATCGAGTTGATAGCATCTAATTTAATTTATTTCTCGTTATTGGTGGGATTTCCCACTTTCCCCTCCTTATCTCCTTCATCTCCTTATGTATTGCAAATAATATTATAAAATTTTAAAAAGTTTATTATAAAATTTTAAAAAAGACATAAGAAAAATGACAAATGTGTTCCTTGAGGAAAGTGATTTTTCGTTTTTTCTTTCATTAAATTAGAATACTATACATGAATTTCGTGTATGATATATCATATAATATATTTATTATCATATTGGGAGTTGGGTGGAGGTTGGAAATGGTCCTTTTTAAACTTTAATAATGAAATTTGCACTCAACTAAGCATGCCCACATATAGGAAAAAATGTCACACTGAAAAAAAAGGCACCCTTAAAACTTATTACTAATACATAATCAAATTCTTAAATTTATGAGAAATTTTATTTAGATATTTGAATTAAAGTATTTTAATTAGATAGATATATTTGGATTCAAAATTTAGGAAAGGAAATTGTGTATTCTTATTCGTTTATTAGATAGTTAAGTTTATTATGTAAGATATGTTATTTTCTTTAATTATAAGCATTTGTCTCAATAAGTCGTAAATTCTCAGATATTTTTTATTCGAGGTTGATGTGTATAATTAAGGAGTTGACATATTTTATGTGGTTAAATTAACTATTGTTAGACAAATGAAAACACGGTCTTTTTATATATAAAAAAATAGAGATGTTTAATTGAAACACTTTATTAGGAATTGATATGTTTAATTAGAACAAGACTTAGTTCAAGTATCTACATGAAATATTCTGACAAATTAAGGTGTTCTCTATGTATTAAGTTTGAATTAATGTTCCAACTAAACACATGATAAAGTGATAAATACATCTCTGTTATATTTTGAAGGGAAAAAAAGTATGTTCTCAAGTGCATATTATAAATTAACCATGTAAAATATGTCTTTTTTTACTATATATATGTTTGGTTGTTTAATTGAAATATATTTTATCATGTATTTAAATATTTAATTGTTTTCTTGATTTCATTCAGTGTCCACTACTCGCATTGAAATCGACTAATCTGAATTCTCACTACGTGAGACCTCATTTAGGGAGAAGCACTTTCTACAAAGAAAAAAATTATATCATAAACTCAAACCCAAGAGCTCTAACTAAAAAAGGAGAAACCTCATCTACTTACCATATCTTTAGATGATTTTAAATATTTCATTGAAAGATATTATAATTTAAATAGTTAAATAAAATTTAATGAAATTTTTTTTAAAATGATGATGTATTGTTTCAAAAAGGAAGTGTGACATGGAGTTGTGCATTATTGTATTTGCATCTATTAAGTGACTTGGTCCATCGATTGATGTACATCCTGGTTCCACCTACCCTTCACACTGCATTTTTTCAACTTTCTCCATCTTAATGATCAAGTTCAATATATAAAACTAGTAGATATTTAAATGTTCTTAGATCTACTATTTTTATATTGACTTTTGGTCTAACTTTAAAAATTACACGTGAATCGTGAATAATATAACAATAAAGAATAGTTTGAATATGACGTTTAGTAATGTATAAATTAATTATTTCAGAACTATTTGCTATCCACGATTTAGTTTGACGTACTAAGGATAATTAATATCATATACCTTATAAACTAAATAATATTATAATTAATACTTTCTCCATTTAAAAAAGAATGACTTACTTTTATTTTTAATTTGTTTAAAAAAGAATGATCTTTTTCTTTTTTGACAGTACTTTCATATTTTAATTTCAATTTTTCATATGGTATGTTTAAAGGCCTTAAAATTAAAGGATGATTCGGTACATTTGACATAATTTCAATTTAGGACATAAAATTAAAAAATCTTTTTTTATTTTCTTTATATCGATATCAAATCAAATTATGTTGTTTTTTTTTTAACGGAGGGAGTAGATATGTTAAGATTCTCTAATAAATGTTACCAAATGACTTGGAAAAGTAATATTCCATTATTGTAATAGTATAGTCAACCCAACCAAAGGGTAAAAAGAAAAAAGAAAAAACATAAAAATGGTTGATGATGATCCAATTGAGTCATATGAATATTCAAGAAAAAATACTTATCGAACTTTATAATGGACTGTTAAGTACTTCTTTCTCTTTAATCAAAAGTCTCGAGTTTGAGCTTCTCTGATACAGAGTTGTCTTTGTTAGAGAACAATTTATCTTTAATATGAGATTTTTTTCGTGT
Organism: Solanum acaule; assembly: GCA_036250505.1. Lineage (NCBI taxonomy): Eukaryota > Viridiplantae > Streptophyta > Magnoliopsida > Solanales > Solanaceae > Solanum > Solanum acaule. The sequence goes on from JAJOOR010000694.1 coordinate 27,566, forward strand.
GAATAATATTCTAATGTGGTACCGAACACATAACAGAGAAGAAAAACAAAATCTGTTGTAACACATCACATATAACTGCTACTTAAATGACTCCCATAAAAGAATTGAACTACTAGGAGTAACAGCTTTGTAATAAATTTCAAATGAGTCAACACCCTTCTTTTCTTCATACATAAATAAAAATCCCTTTTGATCAACTTTCATGGTCTTTGAAACTTTCTTTTGCAATAATGTTTATAGCTCAATCAAGATCCACTCCACTTAGTTCAGAAATTCAACATGTATTCACCATCAGAAGAAGGAAAATCAGTCAGATTTGTAGATATAATAAGTCTTGTTGTAAAGTTAAAGCTGTGATTCAAAGTGGAAATGATAACAAGACAGTGAAAGATGCAAACTTTATGGAGAAATCTATGGAAGAGAGTAATGGGTTGTTGGTATCTTCTGGTAAAGGGAGAGATGTGAAGGCAGTGGTAACTTTGAGGAAGAAGATTAAGGAGAAGATTAGTGATAAGATTGAAGATCAATGGGAGTCTTTAATGAATGGGATTGGAAGAGGAATCTTGATTCAGCTTATTAGTCAAGATATTGATCCTGGTTTGATTTCAAATCTATGCATAAATGTTACTTGTTCTACTGTTTTTTTGAGTTTATTATTGTATGAGTTGAGTTCTATAGTTTATGTTTTTTTTTCCTTTGATCTAACTTCTCATCTTTATTTCTATGTTTTCTTTTTTATTTTTGATGTCTTGAGTTCAGTTTGGTTCATTGACTTGCTTGAACCCCCCTGCCCCCTTCCACATGTGAGCTCTCGGAGGCAGAGTGTATGCAAATCTTACCATGTATTATTTGTTGAGGTAGAGAGTCTGTTTCCGAAAGACTCTCTACAACAACAGCATACCCAATGAAATCCCACTCAGTGGTGTCTGGGGAGGTTAAAGTGTACGTAACCTTACCACTACGTGGAGGTAGAGAGGTGGAGGTAAAGAGGTTGTTTCCGAAAAACCTTCTACCTTTTTAAAAATTATTTAAAACCCCCACTGCCCTTTTTTTCGTTTTAGTACTACGGTGAGTTGCTTGAGCAGAGGTCTTTCGGAAACAGGCTCTCTACTTTGGAGAGGTAGTGGTAAGGATTATGTACACTCTACCCTTTGCCCTCTTACTTTTTAGTATTTCTGGGTGCCTTTTAGTTCATTTGTCTTGTTCCCTGTTGTGAAAGACTTGGTTGGCAACGCAGTATGTTGCAAACTTAGTTCATAATGATTCCATTTATTGTGACTGGTGAAATGGAGCATAGAACATTAACTCCATTTCCACAGGACACTTAACTTTACATGAATAGTATTCTGAGGTTAATGAAGTGCTAAAACTATTTTCTGCTCACAGTTACCAAGTCGGGAAAGTTTGCGGAGTCCTATGTGAGGGGTTGGTTGTCCAAGCCTTCTGATCATCCGCATATAGTTGAATATGCTGCCAATTTCACTGTACCACACGATTTTGGACGTCCTGGCGCTATCATTATTACCAATCTCCTTGACAAAGAGATACACTTGGTGCAGATTGTTGTTCATGGCTTTAATGAAGGACCTTTATTCTTTAGTGTTAATACATGGATTCACTCTCAAAAAGATAATCCAGAGAGTAGAATTATCTTCCAAAATCAGGTAAGTCACATACTTTCAAATGAATTTACTTTTTCATTTTCATTAGCAAAGTAGATAATGGTGCTTGATCAAGGATGTCGTTGCAATTTATAACAGGCGTATCTACCATCTCAAACACCACCTGGTATCAAGGATCTTCGACGTGAAGACTTGTTGAGCATTCGTGGCAATGGTAAAGGCGAAAGGAAGCTACATGAACGAATCTATGATTATGATGTTTATAATGATTTAGGCAATCCTGACAAAAGTGAGGATCTTGCTAGGCCACTGGTAGGTGGCAAAGAGAAACCTTATCCTAGGCGCTGTCGGACTGGTAGAGGTCCAACTAAGAAAGGTACTGAGCATTCTGCTGAAGAGTATATTTTTCATTTAGTTTGTTGCCCCGACA
>JAJOOR010000695.1:0-84315 GCA_036250505.1 Solanum acaule
AAACAGGTTTTGTGGCATTTGCTCTTGGTAAAACAGGAGCCAATGAAGAAGATGGCATATGAGCACTACTTAATACCTACATTATGAAAGGGAAATTAATGAGAAGCCTACTTGGGCTGAGATGATAGGAAGAAGACTAATAATGAGACATGTAAATAGCCAATGCTTAATGCGAAAAATGCTTTATCTGAAACAAGGCTATCAAAAGATTGGCAGAAGTATCACTCACATTTCTCTCAAGATTGGCGGAAGTTAAATTCCTGTTTGTTGGTGACTTAAATTGCATACGAATTCCAGGACTGGAAGGATTATTCGGCCTCATGCGATCAGTCACCTCAGCAACATAAGGTCCATTGTTGCCTGTAGAAACTGTAGAAGGAACAGTTCAGCTGATTTAACCTAATTACATCAACAGAAATTAACATGACATCCAAAACAAAATTGAAGTATGTTTTCTACTAGCATACTTCTATCTCAAGTCTTCTCTTAATTTATCTGCAAGTCTGCATACACTTTACTGCTGGATTATAAGCACTCGACCCAAAATAAAGGAAACCATTTTGTGCAGGTAGAATGGATGTAAACCATATTCACAACTCACAAAAAATAACATCTTTCGCTTTTTAAAGTACTACATGGTTCTCCTCATTCGTAGAAATAGAAATTTCCAAGAGTTTTAGTTACCAACCTTGACGCTTTTCAACATCCATTGGAATTGCTCGGCTACTTTCACCACCAACTTGCTGCAAAATCACAGAACAGTCAAAATTTTGATTAAAAACAGCTCATGAAGCAAGCCTTGACTAAAAAGTTGTACTATTAAGCTTGTTTATTTAAGGAACAAGAAGAAAAGTACAAGCTCAAATTATAGCATGTCATCAAGTTGAGAAGTGATTAATCATAGTTAAAATGAATTCAGGAAACAGGACAAGCTAAAAAAGATACCCGATGCTGTGGTTTACTTGTTTGTGCCTGTTGGTACTTTAGGATGGTCCAATCAAATATGTAATCAAATTCATATCCTGCGTGACACATAGATGTACATCAGTTGAACTTCTGCAGATAGATTTCAATGTACTCAGGAGGGTATTTATTAAAGAACCCTGGTATTGTCCAAGGAGTTGATGAAGCTTAACTTTAGGCATACCTTGACGGGTAAAAAGTTCACGAAAGAGGCGCTTTAAGAATCCATAATCAGGTCGCTGATCAAATGTCAACGAATGACAGTAATGGAAATACGAAGCAAACTCAACAGGATGAGACTTGCATAAAACCTTCACCAGGAAATAGTACAAAAGAGTCAGAATAAGAACCTATTGTTTTAAAAAATAAGACAGAAGGAGCAGTGGCAAGGGAAGCTATTCAGGTACACATGCCTCAATAGGAGTTGATAACTTCTTCTGACATATTTTGTCATACTTTTGCTTCTTTGTGGCAGCTTTTAGACCCTGCCATGGGAGGCTATTGAAGAACCAATATGTTGGTCAAAAGAATATTTGATACATCTGTGCATGTATAAGGACCAAGGAATAAAAAGGTTTAATCTAATTGAAAAAACACGCACCTGCCTCTCAAGAAATATAGGAGAACATATCCAAGAGATTCTAAATCATCCCGCCGGCTTTGCTCTGTATAACATAAAGAGGACATTTAAATGTTAAAGACAGATTTTATTTTAATAACCCTCTTCTTCACAGGAAGGAATAAAGGTTAATTATTTTCCTTGCCAAATACTTTACGGGTTTTACGATGGGGAGAGAAAAACAATCAAGGAAAAGATTATCTGCTCTCACCAATTCCGAGATGAGTATTACAACTGGCATAGCGTGCTGTTCCAGTTAAATTTTTGTTCTCTCTGTACAGATGAAAAGATATTAAATTAGATCCATAACGCTGCATCAAAGAAATGATCAATGTTCTCTCTTCTAAGTTTTAACCAAACAAAATTAGAATCAGACATTGACACTTATGAGTACACACTTGGAAGCTTAAAGCTAAATGATAAATGATGAAAAAAGTTCAGATTAGAAGATTCAAAAACTTGTACCTGTAAGGAATATGGCGATTTGTAGTCGCATCACGGTATCTTTTAGCAAGACCAAAATCAATAATATAAACCTGACAATTACATAATGACAATAGGATTCAATCAGAAGAAAAGAAAAAAGCAAACCAACTAATAAAACCAATAAAAACTAAAAAGAGAACGAAAGAAGATCACCTGATTTGCTTTCCGACCAAGACCCATCAGAAAGTTGTCAGGCTTAATATCCCTGTGTAGAAATCCCTTAGAATGTACATATTCAATTCTGGTAATCTGAGAAAAGGAGAGGCAAAAGAACCTGATCAGCCAAGCTGCTAATAAGGAAAACAACAAGTAAATTATTTTAAAAAAATTGACCATGTTGGTAAAAACACTCTCGCAATGCATTCCAAAGGTCCTAAATATTTACCAATAAGTATATATTAAAATATAATAGTTCTCCAATATCTATGTGACATGAAAAATCAGAGAGAACAAAACAAAACTTTGGTGCAGCTCTCTATTAGTCTGTATCCTGAAAATATTTAAGTCAACATAATTGCTGAGAGCCACAATGGATAAGAATATCAAAGGGAGAGAAAAGACCAATATGTAGAAAAAGAAACTAATTGGCTGACGGGTCATGTTCCTAAACAAAGACCCTTGTTCCTAACCAAAGACCCATTTCACCTGATCAAAATCTGGAACAAGCTTCCACCTATCATGGAACATGGCCAAAGTCAAAATGGTATAACTTAGCTACGCCTTTGACATGACGTAAAGCTCTTATCAAACAGAAACACAGTAGCATGAACATTATAAAGTGTTGAAGGGAAACTGCTGTTACCATCTGGTCAGCCAACATTAAAACAGTCTTCAATGAAAGCTTCCGGTCACAATAGACAAAGAGATCTTCCAAGCTAGGACCCAATAAATCCATGACCAGAACGTTGTCATCACCATCCACACCAGACCATTTTATATGTGGTACACCACCTAGAAAGGAGCAAACTATAAATTACACCATAATCTGTATATCTATCCATAAAGTGCACAATATCCAAAACATACTTCCTCCCTGGAGAATATTGTATAACTTGGCCTCGTAGAGAAGTTGAGGATGTTTGGTCTTATTGTTCTCCTACAAAAAGTTTTGGTAGAGAAAGGAACCTGTAGTGTTAGATCCTACCAAGATGTGAACACCACGTAATATTAAAAGTAATTAAAAGATACTAAGAATGCAAATATACAGTCAAAGGCAAAAAAGAAGAAACGGTAAAGGAAGTGCAAAAATAATTCAACATGGTCACAATATAATTGCAATCAGTGAAATTCGAGTGCCCGACTGAGAAATTAAATGATTTAGACTAGGAAGAATGCATACTTATATCTAATTTTATTTTATTTTTGAAATTGAAACATGTTGTAATATGGGAAATTTAGCGATTTGTTCGAGGCCGTAACCAAAACGAGAAGTATTTGAAAGGCGCCGAGAATCGCTTATTGATATCACCAACCTTTAATGTTATATGATAAACACACTCTTTAATAACTTCCTCCGTTTCAATTTGTTTGTTTGTTATTAACTAGACATTAAGAAAATAAAGAAGAATTTTGAATTTGTGGTCTTAAATTAAAGATATGTAGAATGTACCAAGATATCCTTTAATCCTGTGCAGAGGAGGATCTATGTAGAAGGGTTGGTGGTGCCACAACGCACGGATGTCTCGCTTGAAACTTTGTACATATATGTATACCCATATATATGTATAAGGAATTGTAAAAGCATTAAGTGTGGCACCCAAAGAAACAACGGAGCTCAAGGCGCTTGTGCTTAAAGCTAAGCTTTTACTCCTTGCAACGCAAGTTCGAATCCCATTGGGTTCATTTTCTAAAACTATTTTAGCATGTTGCATTCATTGTTAAAAAGGTTGTGGTTATATAGAATAGAATCCTAGGCCTCTTCTAATTAACAAAATTAACTATACCAAGTAGACAAGGCTTTAACTTGTGTTAAGAATTGTTGATCAATACTATTTTAAGTTTTCCTCTTGACACCACTTTCCCAAAATGCTCCATCCGTTACCTTTCAAAGCAACATGGCCACGTGGAAGACTGAAATTAAAAGTTGCCAAAAGAGAAAAAAAAATCTTTTTGAAACGGATGCAAGACTAACAACTTAACGGATGACGGAGGCAGTATCAGTTATCACATGCAGCCAAAAGACTCCAACCATTGCTATCTTCTATCTCAGAGGCATATTAACCTAGCGTTTTTGGCTCATCGTCTCTGCTGGAATTTGAACCTCATTAACCACTAAGCCCCACACACTACAAGCACCAAGTTACCGCATGATCCAATTATAATAAACTTCACTAGTTAATTTTCTGATGCACAAAGCACATACAACATGAAAACCAACCACTCACAAAAAAAAAAAAAAAAGTCGACAAAATTCATAGCTCAAGCTAATAAAAACTCACAATTTTGACAGCGACGATCTCAAATGAATCAATATGCGTAGCTGCAAAATTACAAAATTCACAAATGATCATCATAAAACTCACCACAAACTGTCTGTAAAACCAAAAAAAAATACAAGCTCAAAACATATACACTTTGCTACCTTCACAAATAACACTTACCGAGAAAAATTTCACCAAACGATCCACTACCGATTTTTCGGCCGAGCTTGAATTTACCTCCGACGATCCTATCCATATCACAGATCGACGGCTTAGATCAGATCAGATTCTTCACAGATCATGAAAAAAAAACGAAAAAACTCTTTTGAAGATTCGTCGACGCCGCAAACAGCAATCACACACAGATTTGATTGAAGAAGAAGAAAACGGAGTTGTAATCGAAGCAAATAACGCCGGCGAAGAACTCGAAGATTTTCCGGTGAAGGAAAAAAAGGCGGCGGAGAAGAGTTTCGGGGGGTGGGTGGGTTAGGGATAACAGAGAGAGTATTATTTTGTGTGTATATATTTGCTGTGTGATTACGTTACGGTTTCACTAGAGCAAATGAGAAAAGAGGATAAAGGTTCCACGTGGATGACTAAATTGTGGATGATTTTCTTTGCAATTTGACTTTGTGGCCCATTGGAACAATGGGTTGTAGTTTGGTTAAGGATTGGGCCTAGACTAGGTTCGTCGTACGACAACAGCATATTCAGTATAATTTCGTAATATAAAAATGATAGAGTGTAATATGTATGCAGAGCTTAATTCCATAAAGTAGGATGTGAAAATAATAGAATGTATGCAGACCTTAATTCCGTAAAATATGATATGAAAATGATGGAGTGTATGTAGAATTGTAGATCTTACTCTACCTCAGAAGTTGTACCCGTTCAACTGTTTAATAATAAAGAATGGAACTTGTATTTTTTGTGTTTAATCTATACCTAATTTGGTGGTGATAGATAAGAGAACCTTTGTTTAGAGGTGGTAATATTAGTTCATAATCATGACAATATATATAAATGGAAAAAAGGATATGGTGTGGCAGTCAACGATTTAAATGATCTAATTTTGGACTATATGATCCTAAATGCATTACAAGTATAGTCAAACCCTAAAATTTCACTCATCATTTACTTTTCTCTATACTGGCGCTAGATCATATTTACCAGCGGATAGTTGATAAATGATTCGATCCTGGCTCAATTTTGGTTCTTCTTTATATCAAAACAAATTGAATTCGAAAGTGCACCACTTTTTTTTTACTTTATATTCAGCCTCCGACCTAAGGTGTTTTTAGTAAAGGTCAGCGGGGCAAACCAAAAAGACTTGATTTTGATCCCCCGTGACCAGCAGTAGGATGCTACTTACGAGTTGGTTAGGATATACAAGGTAATTTTTTGCAGAGGGAGTTTGGAGCCCCTCCTAAATCCGCCCTTGTGACGGCGACCTCTTCATCGACACCACCCCTGGTCAGTCCTAAAATCGCCATCAATCACCCGTGACGCCACCCCTGGTCCGTCCTAAAATCGCCATCAATCACCCGTGACGCCATCTCTAGTACGTCCTAAAATCGCCATCAATCACCCGTGACACCACCCTTGTCTTTTCCACCACCTTGAAATACCATTACAAGCGACAACTCATTCTTCTTTCTCCGCTCCATAATAGCAAATCAATTTTAGATTCCTTATCAGCAATTTTGAGGGATTCGATTTTTGGAAAAATCGAGGTGGAGCAGCGGGGTGAATTTATAATTTAATTGAAACCCTTTTTGGTGAGTATAAACTCTTTCTGTTTGTAAAGCCTTGGAAAGCTAGCCTTAATAAAGAATTTTGGATCTTAAATCCATTAAGCTTAAATGTTAGATTCGCCTCGAACAAAGGAAATATAAATTTTCACTACTTACCCCTTCTTAAAATAGCTATTTAGCAAATAGTCCCTTTATATATATATATATATATTTCTTACAATTAATAGACATTTTTACTGTACGGTCTAAAATTTTGTAAATGAAACTTTAGATGATAATCTAAAATTATCTCATCCTAATTGGCAAGTATGAAAAGCCATATTTACCTAACTTCTTAACATAGAGACAAAATCAAAATAAAGAATCTCAAAGGAATATTTGCATAAATCAGTGTAGAAGAAGTCAGTATACTGAATTTTGCATTATCATCAATACTTCCTTTAATTATTTATCTTGGTCAAATGGTATACATAATACTTTCCGAAGAACAAATATTACAATCAAAACAACATTTTATCAAAAGAATTGGGTATAATTTCTTGGCAAAACAAGGGAAAGAAAAAAGAACAGAATAAATTACAACAAAAAAATCAAGAAAAAAATAAGAATATATGTATCAAAATACATCTCATTTGTATCTATATATTGGACTCAATTTCATTTGTTAAAATTGAGGTTTAAAACACTCTCCAGGAAATTGTCCGTTGAATCGCTTTGTATCTTTGCAATAATCATAAATCATGGAATTGTTCCTAACCCATTCCATTTGACCTTGTTTCGCATAACTCAATTGATTGTACTCAGGAGCAGTATACCAGTTATTTGGAGTTTGAGCTGCACATTGACTAATGCTAATGGGTCCGTTCCAGACACAGGCCCGTGGGGTGAAATTTCGGTACTTTGCTATAAATGGAGCATTGGTCCAGTCACATTTGACAAGACCACCTCTAGTTGCCCAACTATCAGCATTCCAAAGGCTAGAGTAAACCCCCATTGCTTGCGCGTTCGGATAGGGAATGCCTTGGTTCTGATAGTTTTTGTAAACTCTAATTGGTATATCGTCAACGTACCATCTACGACACAAATAAATAAACATTAGTCAATAATTGATTCGACCAACGCTCCATTTAATATTTAAGGTTCTTACTACTGAATCTATTTCACTTTTATAGTTCTGAGTTCAAAATTTAATATTTAATTGCATTTCAGTATTAATAACTTATTACATAGTAGATATCTATATTCAAGTTGAAAATGTGGATTCAATTGAAAGCATATCACATTGGTTAATTATCTTGATATATAGAAAGTGAAGAGGAAAATTAATTATCTTAATTGATTACTACCACTTAATAATGTACCCTTGCTTGGTGGGGCCGTTAATTAATCAGTTGTTTTAATAATAAGGATGAATTTGAACTTTACTTTGAGTTGAGTTGTTAGGCTAGTAAATATGTGCTATTTCTAAAACGATCCTTAAGGTCATTCCCTCAATCTCCTCGACCGCTCTACTACTAATGAATCAAGATATACAACCTACCTATCATGTAAAATGACGTTGATACATGCCCATGGTAGACAATAGCGGCAAAGTCATGAATTTATTAAGAGCATTTAAGATTTAATATATAGTATATATAATTTTTCAATAAAGAGTGTTCGACTTACACGACTGCATTAGGTTCCAATGAATGGTGTAGTTATGATAATCAGCAGTTGGATCAAACCATGGATAGAATTGTTGTTCCCTGCCTCTTGCACCTTGGGTAAATATATTTGTGTGTATAATATATGGTTGCCCTGATATATTTCCTAGAAACTCGAAGTCGATTTCATCATGCTTATCACCAGTTGAGGATAACTGTGGAATTAAAAACTAAAAATTAGATACTCCCTTTGTAATAATACATATATTTAACAACATGAATTACACTTAGGATGTGTGCGATATAAACGAAAATGTTTTTCATGAAATATATACATTTTCGTAGAAAATAAGTAATTTTCTTACTTATCTTTTGGTGTTTAATTAGTACACAAAAAATAACGTCCCAAGAATATTTTTTATATCCGATACCATATGTTAAAGAAATAGACATTGAGCCTATAGCTCAATCACAAAAGTCAATTCATAAGGAGAGAATTTTCCAAGAATATATAAGAAGACTAAACACAGAATCAACAATCTACACAAACTCATGGTCGGGTTCGAGTCTCCTACGGTACATAGTTGTTTTTGTTAGGAAGCACTTTACCCCCAATGTAGGACTTTCCGGCGCGAATCCAGATATAATCTAATTTCAATGTGGATACCAGACACCAGATGAGAAACCAGAAAAAAAAAATCTTGAATCTTTCAAGTTTTATTGACTATGTTATATATTATGAATGCATATTAATAAGATAAAAAAAATTAAAAGGACTACTATATATATGATATATTTTGTTGTATTGTCTATTGAAGATTATTTAAGGTGACACTTACATAGTATGCAGTGACTGTTCCAGCTGAATTTCCAGGTACCAATTTGATTTGCATTTCTATACTTCCAAATAGAAATGTTCCTTTTGATTGTACACCTGATCCTGAAAATGGAAATCAAAGTAGCTATTGTTGAGTGATATAATTTATGACAGTCCGATACACAAACCATTACGTCAGTAGGGTCCGGAAAAGAGACACACCCCAAAGGATGTATCTGATGTAGACAGTTTGCTCTAATACAATCATCAGTAACTATTTCCATAGTTCAAACTCATGACCTATAGGTCACACTGGGATATTACAACATAATTTTTCAACGAAAATGATTCAGATGAAATTAATTTACCTGAGGATTGATCAAGGACAAGTTGAAGATCATCTCCTTGCATCCAAGAATGATGGGAACCCCAATTAATGTACATATTATCTGAGAAAACACCATTAACCATAACTAAAGAACTAAATAACACAATTGTTGAAATAATCAACAAATTAGCCAATGAAAGAACTAGAGAGCTGCCCATTTTGAACATAAATGGGATAATTAACTTAGTTTCCTGAAAATTAATGATGTGTTTTTGTTCTTAGGAATATGACATACTAATTATCTTTATATATAGTTCATAATCAAATAATGCCATTCCAAGAAAAAACCCTTGAAAAATATATAATATTATAATTTAATTTGACCACGTCTTGATTTTCATATCTTTAGTAGTTGGTTTATACATAATAATTATTATATATATAAAATGATTGAAGTCATTATTGGAAACTAATATGGAAGCTAGCAAATTAAACGTATCAGCATGGATCGTGGTGGGGATGATTGAAATTCCTCCGTCCTAAATAAAAAATATGAGGTTTGAATCTTGAAAACTGGAAGGAAAAAAAAATAGTCGAGAGCGTTAACCCCAAAGTTGAACTTGTAATGTGCAAATATAAATTTAATTGAATTTTAATACGAATATCGAGCATCAGATAGAATACGGAAAAATAAAAGAGAGAGAAGTGGCAAAGCATATACAGTTGGGACGCGGCTTGGGAATTATGAAATGACGTGCATTAGACTGTTGGAAAGACTCGACTTGGCCGGCTGACCGACATAATTATAAACTAGACCATGGTTTTATGTTTGTTCGTTCGATTAGTCGAAATTTACTGATTTTACTAATTTGATTTCGAATTGAATATGAATTTTACTAGAAAAAGAATTTTGTTTTCTCATTTTCGTAGGTAATATAGGGAAAAGTTATTTGTATTGTTATATGTTATGTATTGAACAGATTATATTTTCTTTTTTGTTATTCCAAAAAGAATAATAGTATTTTTTTTTAATTTAAAAATAATTCAACTTTAAATTTCATATTTATAATCACAAAAATATAATTATAATATTTTTTAGAGCACAAATTCCAAAAGTTTTTTCACTTCAAAAAAGCAAACGTGTTTTTTCGAAAAGACCAACGAGAATAATCTATATATTATTTTATGTACAAGATAAAAGATGAAATAACGTATCCGAATAACTAAATCATACCTAACTAATTATTATTATATTATTAATACCTATATTACTCTAATCATAAATAAAATGACACATTTTAAAAATATTTTGCTAGATATTGACTTTGAATATACTCATAAGGGTTCATCACTATGGTTTTTTTTTACAAAGGTTTTCCTATTACAAAACAAAGGTGTTGTTTCTAATAAAAACTAGATACGGGATCCGTGCCAGCACGGGGCCCAATATATGTTACTCTTTCTATTCCAATTTATGTGATACCTATGAAATTGAAGTCAATCAATTTTTAGTATGTTTTTAAATATTTTAAGTTGTTAATTATTATCATTTATAATATGTTTTACGCAATTTTCATATGATATATGTTACTTTTTTGTCCCAATTTAAGTGACACAGATGAATTTGAAAGTCAACCATTTTTAAAAATATTTTTGTCCCATTATTGTGATTTATAGTACTTTTTTTTAATGTATTTTTCATATAATATATATCACTTCATTCGTCCTGATTTATGTGATACAAATAAAATTTCAAAAGTTAGCCAGCTTTTTAATAAGTTCTTTTTGATATATAACTTGTTAATTATTGTGATTTATAGTATATTTTTATGTATTTTACATAATATATATTTTTTCGTTTATCCCAATTTATGTGGTATAGATGAAATTTTGAGAGTTAACAATTTTTTTTTTATATGTTTTCAAATAATTTAAGGCATTAATTATTATGACTTATAATACTTTTATCGCAATTTATGTGGTATAGATGGATTTTGAGAGTTAACATTTTTTTATATATATGTTTTCAAAATTAATTATCATGACTTATAATACTTTTATCCCAATTTATGTGGTATAGATGGAATTTTGAGAGTTAACAATTTTTTTATATATGTTTTCAAATATTTTAAACTATTAATTATTATGACTTATAATACTTTTATCCCAAATTATGTGGTATAGATGGAATTTTAAGAGTATATATATATATGTTTTCAAATATTTTAAATTATTAATTATTATAACTTATAATACTTTTATCATAATTTTCTATTTATTTATAAAGTAATAAAACATAAAAATTTAAACAAGAAAACATAATGAAACATGGTAGCCTAATCTAGAACCAAACTATTAAGCAAAGAAGTAGAACACATCTTTAAGTATTGTTGATGAAATAATTTTAAATTTTATAAAATAAATCATGTGTATAATAAATTATCCCATTATGTGTAAAATGAATGCACACAAATATTGTTAACATTGAAAATTTTAAGTAGGTATTGATAAATGTTTGTATAACAGTAAAATAAATTGGTGCAGGTCTCCTAAAACTCCCGCTATAATAGAAATTATCTTTAACGATAATTAATTAACAAAAATAACCTAATTTTCATCAAATATGTATTTTTAGTGGCAATTAACATTCTTTATAAATGTCATTAAAGTCTATAATGACATTGAATTTAATAACAATTAACTAATGCCGTTAAAAACTTTAAAAAATTTAATAGGCGCTTCATAAGAATAATTTAGATAACTAATGGAAAAAGTGCATTCCTAAATGTAACATAAGTATTAATGGAGAATGATTAAATGGAAGAAATTGTTAAGAAGAGCTATAGGCCCCACAATAGGCACATTCCCATATTGTGGTATTTACAAAAATGTATGAGAACAAATCATGAAATAAACTGAAAAGTCATGGGCAAAAGATATTCTAGAAATACCATACTGCACAAAGTGGAAATAAAATATTAAATAATGGTCTTTTTGTCCAAATGATATGCACATTCAACTTCAATAGCATCAAGTACAACCACCATCTTACATTTATGTTCTTCAATAGCATCAAGTACAACCACCATCTCATTTGAACGTTGAATTATTTTAGCAACAATAATATCTTTAACTAATTGACATTATCTTACATTTATGTTCTTCAATTTTGATTGTGTATAAGTAGACATTTAAATTTGTATAAAGTTGAACGAGAAGACACACATATTCCACATGGCATAATACACGTAAAACGCTATGTAGGATGTCGCGTAGGACACAAATTGTCAAGTAGGACGTGTGTTTCTACTTGTTCAACTCTACACAAATTTAAGCATCTATTTGTCCATACCTAAAGTTGAAGGACTTAGATTTCAGATGATGCCAATAGTTAAATGATACGTTTATATATAATAATTTTTTTATGAATGTATACCACTAAACAAAGCGTCTAACGATCTTTTCTTAATAATAAATTAAAACCATCAACTTAAATAAATACCAATTAAGGGGACATAGATCTTATCTTTCTAATCTCAATGAGGTAGTTAGAATTGTAGAATTATTTTCCACTTTGAGATTGCTTTAAATCCTTAGTACAAGCCATTTTGGGCCAAAATTGATGGATAGATATTGAACAATTAACTAGGTATAATTCATGTATATTTTATGTATATCAATTAAGAATAAGTAAACAATGAATCTGATCAACTATTTGTTTAAAGATTCCACAACACATTTTAAAGTAGTCGATATATGATCCTTTCACAAAAAAAAAAACAACAACGAGTGTTGATAGATTAATAGAAACAAACAATTTTACCTCAAAAGAATAAATAAGAAAAACATACGTAAATTGTTGAAGTTAAAACATTGAAAATAATTTGATACAACGATATTTTAGTCGATGGATTTTATAAATCAATAAAAATAGGCCATCTTTACTCTGAGTAATAATCATGTAAATTTTTTGAATAAAAACAATCAAGTTTTTTCTTTTTATTATAAAGAATAAAGTACATGAATATAATAAGATCAACTCAACAAGATCTTATTCAATATAACAACAACATTGTAAAAATAAAAGTAAAACAAATATATGCAAAA
The DNA here is from genome assembly GCA_036250505.1 of Solanum acaule. Taxonomy (NCBI): domain Eukaryota; kingdom Viridiplantae; phylum Streptophyta; class Magnoliopsida; order Solanales; family Solanaceae; genus Solanum; species Solanum acaule. Next base: position 13,141 of record JAJOOR010000695.1, read on the forward strand.
TGTTCAAGACCAAAAAAACATTAAAAATAACTTATTCCCGAAAAGAGAATAGTAACCATTAAGAAATGTAGCTTTCATTACTGCTTCGACAGAGTCAAAACAATTTTCTTTCTTTCTTTAGGTAGTGAAGTTACTCTGATTTGTTTATGTCCTTCTAGTATTGTGGCAATGAGCACTCAATAGGCACAACTCCTTTGAATCTTTTCACATCTTTGCAATAATCATAGATCATATACTTACTCCTCATTGAGTTCATTTGACCAAGTTTATTTGCACTCAATTTATTGTATAGAGGTGAACTCCACCAATTAGTTTTTGTAGGAATTGCACATTGGGAAATACTCATTGGTCCATTCCAATAACAAGCCCTTGGCCTAAACTTTCTATAAGTTGCAATAAATGGTGCATTTGTCCAATCAATTTTAACAAGACCACCTCTTGTTGCCCAATCATCAGCATTCCATAGACTAGTGTAGACTCCCATTCCTTGTTGGTTTGGGAATGGAATGCCTTTGAATTGATAGTTTCTAAATACCCTAATTGGAATACTATCAATGTACCATCTGAAAAAAAAAATACAAACATTGCCACATCAAATTTCAAGAAATTGTCTAGTTTCTTGTGTTTGGTACGACAAAAGTCATTCTCGGAAAATATTTAGAGTGTTTAGTTAGAGAGTGAACTATCTTTCGAAAGAAACATTTACTATTAAAGATTGATTATTTGTACTATTATTACTATTAGTTTATCTGTTTTAATTTATGTGACGTTGTTTGGCTGGACATGAAGTTTAAGAAAGAATTTTTTTTAAAATTTGTGGTCTAAAACAAGCGACAAACATTTGTGTCACTATAAAACATCTTGTTTAGAGTAAAATGAGAAGTTTAAAGTTAAATTGTTTCTAAGTAAGAAAATATGATATTCTTTTTAGAATAGACTAAAAATGAAAGGTACAATACATAAATTGGACAAATAAAGTTGTATTATTATAGCGGATAGTGTTTTGATGAAGTTAAGAGTTGGTTAAACCAATATAAAGTTAAAAATTGAGATAATTGTAAAGAAAAACATATTTTTCGGAGAACATATTTGAAATTTATAGATAATAAAGGTGGTCGATGGAGATAGTTTAGTTGATAGGTATGACGATTTTTATATAATGAAAGGAAGTAATCTGAAAAGATCGACTTACACGACTGTATTGGGATTCCAATGAATGGTATAGTTGTGAAAATCAGCAGTTGGATCAAACCAAGGGTAAAATTGTTGCTCCCTGTTTCCAACACCTTGGGTGTAAATATTTGTGTGTATAATATAAGGTTGTCCTGATATATTTCCTAAAAACTCAAAATCGATTTCATCATGTTTGGTACCGGTAGAAGATAGCTGTCATGATAAATTAAAAAAATATTATTACACAAAAAATGTAATTTACATCTTATTATATACTATTAGTGCATAAAATTTAAAGTTGGTTAGTTTTGTCACATAATGAATGTTATATAAGTATACTTACATAGTAAGTAGTGACAGTTCCAGCAGAGTTATTAGGTACCAACTTGATAAGCATTTCAAAACTACCAAAAAGAAATGATCTTTTTGATTGAGCACCAGAGCCTGCATTTTAAATTATAAAGTCAGAGACGGATCTAGAGCAAATTCTATAAGTATTGACAACTATTTTTAAATTGTGTACACATATGTGTAAATTTCCATATATATATATATATATATATATATGTATGTATATCTATAATCAGATCACACTCATTTTGAACCAATTGTATCCAGATTTTGAATTCATCTCTACCTAGAACAGTCATTATCGAAGCAGGGGTGTGGCTAGTTGGTTGTTAAGACTAGACCCAACTGAATTTCCTTCGCCGAAAAAAATTACACTATATAAACAGGTTAATTTTTTTATGGTATATAAACTATTGAATCACGTCAACATAAATAGAAAAATTTAGTGCAGTGGTAAAGGGGTTCTAATATTATTTTTGGTCCTAGCTAGGTTCAGATCCCAAATATAACATTCTTATATTTTTCGAATTCCCATCATATATATAAATTTCTGGCTCCGCTACTGAATTTGAAAAATCAATTTTTTTTTAAATTTATACCTGCAGATTTATCAAGAACAAGTTGAAGATCATCCCCTAGAAGTTTACAATGATGTGCACCCCAATTAACATACATGCTACTTGATGTCATCCCAATGACTACATATGAATGAAATAATGCAATTGTTGCAATAATCATCAAAACCAATGAATTAAAATCTATGAGTTTTGCCATCTTAAAATTATTTTTTGTGATCACACTTTTTTTTCTTCACTTGGAAATTGTACATTTTGCTATTAGGCAATGGTGGATTTATATAGCATAATTTTATTTTATTTTTAAAAAAAAAAAACTTTGAATTAGTATGTGTAATTTTATGTATTTTGTACTGCTGACCATGTCTGAGGTTGACATTCTAACTAATGCCAAGTAGATGCAGTTGACAATTAATCAAGAAATTTGGTTACATCATACATGTATGTTGCATTTGTTGGTGTTTGAGCAATTTTTTAAATTGATGATTGAAATTTATATGGTTACAAGTTATTTAAATTGAAGTTTAATATATATGTTTTGTATTTAATTTGGGAGACAACTTTTACTTGATGATTGACATTTATCGTTACACTATTTTATAAAAGCATGATGATATTTTTGATGGAGCGCGGGCCGATGAGAACATGTAAAAAAAAATAATTAAGAAATGACAAGCTTTTGAAAAAAGTGCATTTTACACTTTTACGTGAATTTCATATATTGAGATGTAGGAGAAAAATGAACTTTCATTATAAGGCATATTAAAAATTTAAATGGTACGCATATTTTTGGTTCGATGACGATGTCACTCGAAAGATAAATTCATAAGAGTTTATTAGATCACAACGGACAATATACATGTCACATGAATCGTGAAATTGGAATTTGTACCTAGGAGGCGGAGCTAGAAGTTTGGATACAGTTCGATTGAATTCAATAGCTTTTGCTTAAACCATATATTTTTATTTGACAAATTTTAAAATACGTACAAATATGAAATTTAGAACCCAATTTTCTCACTTGAAGAGGTCACTTTAAAATTTAGTTATGATTCCACCTCTGTCTATACATATGAGCTTTGAGGATCTTGTTGTGTGTTGACATACTCCCTCCGTCTCAAATTATCTGTCCTTTTTCATTAATTTTGTCTTGAACTTTTAAAATAACAAATAATTTGAGATACCTGTTTTTGAAAATCATGACGACGGATAATTTGAAACGGAAAAAGTATTAAATACTCATATTACCTAACTGGCTTGTTAAGTTCTTCCCTAGCTATGACACATTATTTTGAAAATGTATAGATAGTTGGAATTTTGAGTTTTGAATAACGTGCATGAGGCTAAAATATGAGAAGTGATCAACTCTACAAGGACTTCATAATTATATTAGGTCTAATTAATTAATTAATTAAGACGTGCAGGCCTTAAAATGTTATTCTTTGAATTGATAGAACTATATAAATAGTTTAGCCTATGAGAATATTGATCCTAAGGTGTGTCGTACTCCTAAATACTTCGATTGCCTACCTCTAGTTTATGTTTATGAATTCGTCTTGCTTGTTTGAGAGTATAAGATATCATTACAAATTTAAAACTTGAAAAAAAAATTGGACATAACTTTTTAAAATATTTTCTATTCTTTTTAAGAAAAAAGACATAAAATATGACTTGAACGTAGACACGATTTACAGAAGCTACTAGAAGAGAAGAGAGAAGAATTACATTTATGAGCTCAAAGGCTAACTTGTACAATGGCATGAACATGTATTTATAGTTGTTTAAGTAACTAACTATTGGAAGAATTAGTTATAACAACTTTTAACAGAAAAGACTATACTACCCTTAATCATCCTAACCACCTTTTAACTACTTAACAACCAACTACTCTGATGAAGTCTCATTACTCCCCTTCAAGCTAGGAGGGGCAAAAATGTTCAACACTCCTAGTTTGGATAACAAATACTCATGTTGACTTCTGGACAACCCCTTTGTCAAAATATCTGCTGGTTGTTCTTGTGTTGGTATATAATTCACTTTGATTGAACCTTGTTGTATCCTTTCCCTTATGAAGTGACAATCTATTTCTATATGTTTTGTCCTCTCATGATAGATAGGATTTGCAGCTATTTGTATTGTTGCTTTACTGTCACTGTATACTTGTATTGGCAACTGCACTTCAACTCCTACTTCCTTTAACATCCCAAGTAACCATACTAATTCTGATACAATCGATGCAAGACTTCTGTACTCAGCTTCAGCTGAACTTTTGGAGACTGTGGTTTGCTTCTTTGCTTTCCATGACACTAAAGAGTTGCCTATCTTGATCATGTAGCCTGTAACAGACCTCCTGGTAAGTGGACAAGAGGCCCAATCTGCATCACAACATGCAGTAACCAATTCATTTGAAGAACTAGTCAATAGCAGACCATGTCCAAGCTGTTTCTTGAGATATCTCACCACTCTTAAAGTTGCATCCATATGTGACTTCTTTGGCTGCTGTAGGAACTGACTTAGAGTCTGAGTGCTAAATGATATATCTGGTCTTGTCATGTTAAGATACAACAATTTCCCAATTAGCTTTTGATATGATGTTGGATCCACCAGCTAATCTTCAGAATTCTTCTTGTCCTTTATTTGCTCATCATACTGTTTTGATGTTAGCTTGATATTAACATCAATGGGAGTTTATGCAGGCTTTGCTGCTGACATTCCTACTTCAGCTATAAGCTAGCTCCAAGATATACTTTCTTTGATGCATAAGTATGCCTTGTTCTGTCCTAGTGAACTCAATGTCCAGAAAATACTTTAGTTCACCTAGATCCTTCATTTTGAAACATTTCTGTAAGGCTTGCTTTGTCTCTTCAATCAATTTCAGACTGCTTCCATTAACCAACATATCATCTACATACACAAGTACAATGACTATACCAGCCTCTGAATCTTGAATAAACAAAGAATAGTCATATTGACTCTGTCTGAATTTGAGAGCAATAAGAGCTTCAGTCAGCTTGTGATTCCATTGTCTTGGTGCTTGTTTGAGACCATATAGAGACTTAGTCAGTCTACAAACCTTCTCCCCTTGACTGACAAAACCTTGAGGTAGCTACATATAAATTTCATCCTCTAAATCACCTTGAAGAAAAGCATTAAAGACATACATCTGATAAATATGCCATTTTCGAGATGCTGCAAGAGAGACTATAGATCTCACTGTGACCATCTTAACCACAGGTGAGAAAGTCTCCTTGTAATCTATGCCTTCTTGTTGACTGTAGCCTTTAGCCACCAACTTTGCCTTGAACCTCTCAATTTCACCAGTAGCCTTATACTTAATCTTATATACCCATCTGCAACCTATAGGTTTCTTTCATTGGGGAAGATCAGTAACCACACATGTATTGTTGCTTTCTAATGCCTGAATTTCCAACTGCATAGCATCTATCCACCTTTGATATAACACAGCTTCAGAATATGTACTAGATTCCTTCAGTGAGGAAGAAACAACAATATAACACTGATAAGAGGAGGAGACATGGTTATAGCTCACATAATTTCCCATAAGATACTTCACTACCTTTTGTGTAACAAAATATGTCAGCCAAGCAGGAGACTGCTTAGTTCTAGTGGACCTTTTGATCTCAGGTGATACAACAACCAGTTGACCCTCTTAACTAAAATCCATAAGAGTATCAGTACCAGAGGAAGCACTACCTGAGCTTGGTTCTGCTAAAGGATCACAAATTGCAGTCAAGTTATCATCTGAATTCTCAGGCATATGCTGGACATGTTCTGGATCTCCAAGTTGTTCAAGCTCCTGATTTGCAAGGTCAGGTTCAGGACCTTCATGCTCAAAATTATAAGATACATAAGATGGCTGAGACAACTCTTGAAAATTGACATCTGAACTGCCTTGGAATATATCTGTGAATAACTGGTGTCTTCCAAAATGTTTATCATATGCAAAGGGAAACATGTCCTCCCTAAACATAACATCTCTGCTTACAAAAACAACTTTGATGGTAAGATCCAGAAGAATGTACCCTTTTTGTGTTGCTGAATACCCCATATGAATAGCAGACCTGGCTCTAGGCATTAGCTTATCATGTTCAGTAAGACTTTTGGCAAAGCATAAACAACCAATAGTCTTAAAATGAGACAGTAATGGTTTGCTACCATATAATCTCTTATAGGGAGTTTGAAAATCAAGTACACTGCTAGGAAGTCTATTAATAATGTAGGTTGCTGCTAAGACACAATGCCCCCAGTACTTGATGGGAATTTTTGCTTGAATCTGAGTGCTCTTGTAACTTCAAGGAGATGCGTGTGTTTTCTTTCAGCTACCCCATTCTGCTGGGGTGTATATGGACAAGATCTCTGATGTATAATACCTAACTTTTGAAACATGCTTGCACAAGTAGAGTTTACAAACTCAGTGCCATTATCAGACCTTATTGTCTTAACAGTCTTGGCAAATTGATTATGAACATATTGCACAAACATTTGTAAGGAAGCACAAACATCATATTTATGTTTAAGAAGAAACAACCAAGTCATTCTTGAGAAGTCATCCACTATAGTAAGAAAATACTTGTTTCCATAAAAAATAGTTGTATTATATGGACCCCAAAGGTCTACATGAACCAACTCAAAATAGTCACAACTCTTGATACTGCTAGTAGGGAAACTAAGTCTAATTTGCTTGGCATAAGGACAAACTAAACACTTAGACACCTCACACTGACTTTCTTTATTCATAGAAAACATTCTAGCAAGGACACCAGAAGAGACATGTCCTAGCCTTTGATGCCACAACTCCATATCTGTAGAAACTTGAGACACACTTAAAGTTATATCCCTTTGATTACTGACATGCTTCTGAGTATACAGACAACATGTTTCTTCACCAATTTGCTTCACCTTTCCACTATAAAGCTCCTGGAGAACACAACAGTTAGGGAAGAAAGTAACTGAGCAGTCTAGCTCCTTTGTTAATTTGCTGACAGACATCAAATTGTACTGGAAGTCAGGTAGATACAACACATTGGAAATAATACCATTATCTCCTAATGCACATGAGCCTACATGTGTCACATGAGTACTATCTCCATTAGGTAAATACACAACCTTAGGAACCTCTAACTTTGAAACAGTGCCTTTGATAAACATATCTAAATTAGATACCATATGGTTAGTAGCACCAATATCTACAATCCACACTCTGTTAATATCAGGAACATGTAATGATTTACCTGCAGTGTGAGCAGCAGCAGATGTAGCATTACAATCCAATGAGGAAATGTCTGTCTTGTGCTGAAAACCTTTGAGAATGTGATCATATTGATCCTTTGTGAAAGTGCAACCCTTCAACAACTGCTTCACATCCAGTTCAGCTTGACTCAACAACTTAGAAGAATTGGAAGGACCTGATACACCATGATCACTCTAAGAGCTATCAATTTTCTTCCCCATCCTGGTACCTGCACATTAGTATTCATACCATAGGAGAAGTGAACCTGATCAGGAGTACCATTTGATGCAGTACCTTGTGGCTTCCTTTTTGACTTGAAGTCAGGTAGATACCCTACGATCTTGTAGCAATACTCCTTGCTATGACCTTTACACTTACAAAAGTCACAAATCAAGACTGAGTTCCTCTTGAATCTTTGATTTACACCTAAGGTAGATGCAAATTTAGAATACATAGCCACAGAGTCAGCACTAACTGTGTTCATTCCCATGTTATTGCTGTGAGACATCACTGCTTTTTGGAATTTCATCTCCTACTATCATAGCATAAGCATGATTAATAGTAGGTAAAGGATTTAGCATCAGAATCTGACTTCTGGCCTGTTGAAAGGACTCATTTAACCCCATCAAAAACTGATACAACTTCTGCCTATTCATGTAAGCCACAAATCCTTTTGATTTATCACAGTTGCAACAAGGTGCAGGCACTAAAAGTTCAGACTCATCCCACAAAGTTTTAAGTCTTGTATAATACTCAGAAACTGAATTAGTACCTTGTTGCAATGTTACAATGTCTTTGTGAAGACTATATGTTCTAGAGCCACCTACTCTATCAAATCTCTCTTTCAAGTCATTCCAAACTTGCAAAGCACTCGAAGAAAAAGCAACACCACTAAGAAGACTCTTAGAGACTGAGTTCATTAACCAAGACAATACAATGGCATTTACCCTCTCTCATTGCCCCCACAGTTCTTCACCATAAACATCTTTCCTACAGGATCCATCCACCAATCTTATCTTATTTCTTCCCAATAGAGCTATTGTAATAAATCGATTCCACAATGTATAATTCTCAATTCCAAGTAATTGAAAAGAGATAAGGCTAACACCACTCACATCAGTAGGACTAAGAAACAGAGGATGATTGTAATCAATACCTTGAGATGATGAGACTGTATTAGAAGGCAAAACGAAGGAACCAGAACCATCAATTTCTCCATTGTTGATACCTTGATTTAGTTTTTCAGCTACTCGATCTGGAGACATAGTAATCAAACTTGTTGCGGAATAAGAATCAAACTCAGTTAATAACAGACGTGAACTCCAATCTGCAAATCAACTGAGAATCTGATGAATCTGTGAATTGATAAAGCAACTCTCTGATTCGAATTTGTGAATCGACAAAGCAATTCTCTGATTCTTCAACCTAAAACGCCTATCACAGCTTGTCACTGTGTATGGCTCTGATACCATAAACGTAAACACGATTTACAGAAGCTACTAGAAGAGAAGAGAGAAGAATCCATTTATGAGCTCAAAGGCTAACTTGTACAATGGCATGAACATGTATTTATAGTTGTTTATGTAAATAACTATTGGAAGAATTCGTTATAACAACTTTTAATAGAAAAGACTATACAACCCTTAATTATCCTAGCCACCTTTTAACTACTTAACAACCAACTACTCTGATGAAGTCTCATTATGACTTATATTCATTAGTTTTAAAGCTATCAAGAATATTTAATCATACCGAACAACCATATTTACTAATCTTGTATATGAAGAACATTTGTCAATGTCGTTCATTATCAGTCAATCAAAGACCATTCCTATTTCAACCAAACAAAATTGAAAAAATAGAGGGAAAATGATAGATATGAATTAGTTGTGGGTCCTGAATAAATGAGTTTTTTTTGTTTTATTTTGGAAAGACTACCTTATACGATATATATCAATATCATATATACTAATTCTATCTATACTTTTAAATAATTACTTATCTTACCACTAATTAATAGTTTCTTATGATACGCCTAGATATATGTATTTTTGCTACCAGATACACTAAAATAGTGAGAGAGGTGAGCGAGATGGTTAAAGGCTGGGCATCGGACCGGAACGAACCGGTACCGAACCGAAACGGGACGGTTTGACCGGGTTGTTGACCGGTACCGGGATGAACCGGACCGGAACTACCGGGATGGAGGCTCAGTTTCGTCCCATCCCACTATATACCGGGATAGAACCGGGACGGACCGGAATGGATCGGAACGGAACGGGATGGGATAAACGGGACGGCACATATAGCTAATTCAAAAAATAATTTTTTTTGAGTTATTTTGAATTACGAAAATACGAATGTTTTTTTTATTTTTCTAAGTTATATTAGTTTATAGTATTTAAGTTTTAAAATTTATAATAATTTTACTTAAGTTTATTTTAAAGATATTTTTTTACGTATATAAGTTTGTAAGTTAAGTTTAATAAAGTTTTTTTTTAAGTTTTTGAGCTTATGTAGTTATGTTATAAGTTTTAAAGATTTGAATCTTTTGAAGTTTATAAGTTATTAAGTTATACTTATAACTTGTAAGTTAAATAACTTAAGTTTGTAATTTTTAAAAAATAAATAAACAAAAAAGAAATGCTAATAAAAGTAAATAATGACAAAAATATTATTTTTTATTTTAATTAAAAATGATTTACCGGGACCGGACTGGAAGGGAACCGGAATGAACCAGGATGAACCGGTACCGGTATACCGGTACCAAATCATGATACCGTTCCGTTCTGTGTACCGGTTCAATGTATCCCATCCCGTCCCGAATACTGTCGGACTGGAATGGACCGGAATGGTACTGATACAACCCGTTCCGGTGCCCAACCTTAATGGTTATGTATCACAGATACATGTAAATCACACTAGATACACACAACATACATGTATTTGTATGTATATGGTGTGATTCATATGTATCTGGGATACATAACCATCTCGACTGCCTTCCTCCCTATCTCGCTCATGTATCTATATGTATCTGGCGTGATTCGCATGTATAGGAGAGTGGTGAGCGAGATGGGAAGGAGGCGAATGTGTTATGTATCCCAGATACATCACTTGGATACAATGTATCTAGAAAAAATTATACTTAATTTTGACACGATGTATCCCGAGATACAATGTATCTGGACGCACCAAAATTTGGTAAAAATTCGTAATATTACAAACTAGAGCGTATCTAAGTAATTAGCTCATAAACTAATAAAATTTTGGTAAGTTTCACTTTTATTTTATAGAATACAAAAAAATTGGAACAAGTTTTGAAATATTAAAATAGCCCAACGATCATATTTTGGATTAAAAGAGGCCTGAAGCTATTTTGGGCCAAATTTGATGGATTAACCTGAATAGATATCCACTCAACCGCATAAACTTAAAATAACCTAAAGATGTATAATATATGTATAATTTATATATATATATATAAAAGAAAAACATAAGCAAAATGCTAAAGTTCATAGAAACATTGAAAATAATTTGATACGATAGTGTGATTCAATTATTCTTATTGTATAACTATGTTGTGCAAATTTTTTAATAAGCAAATTTTATAAATGAATACAGATAGATAATATTTTTATCTGAGTAATACTTGTGTAAAAATTCCGAATAAAAACACTATGTTTTTTTACTTATATATAATAATATCAACTCAACAAGATCTTCTTGCTCAACACAACAAAATTATTAAAGAAAATAAATACAATAAATATAACCAAAATGTTGAAGTTCAAAGAAACATTAAAAATAATTCATTCCCAAAAGGAGAATGATAACAATTTAGAAATATAGCTTCCACTGCTACTTCGATAGAATCGAAACAACTTATTTTCTTTCTTCAGGTATCTAGTGAAGTCACTCCGATTTGTTTGTGCCCTTCTAGTATTGTGGCAAAGAGCACTCAATAGGCATAACTCCCTTGAATCTTTTCACATCTTTGCAATAATCATAGATCATATTCTTGCTCCTAATTGAGATCATTTCACTAACTTTATTTGCACTCAATTTATAGTATAAAGGTGAAGTCCACCAATTGGAATTTGTTGGAATTACACATTGTGAAATACTCATTGGTCCATTCCAATAACAAGCTCTTGGTCTAAAATTTCTATAAGTTGCCATAAATGGCGCATTTGTCCAATCAATTTTAACAAGACCACCTCTTGTTGCCCAATCATCAGCATTCCATAGACTAGTGTAGACTCCCATTCCTTGTTGGTTTGGGAATGGAATTCCCTTGGCTTGGTAGTTTCTAAATACCCTAATTGGAATACTATCAATGTACCATCTGAAAAAAAAATGTCACATCAAATTTCAAGACGGATTGATTCTGACAACATGTCTGATATGATAAAAGTCATTTATAACATATATTTTAAATCATAAATTTCAAAAAAAAAATCTTTAAATTTTGTGCTTAGTCAGATATCAAAAGGACTTGTAGTGAGGATGGGGAAAGTTTATGTATAAACCGATTTTTTATATAATGAAAGGAAGTTGTCTGAAAAGAACGACTTACACAACAGCATTAGGGTTCCAATGAATGGTGTAATTGTGAAAAGCAGCAGTTGGATCAAACCATGGATAGAATTGTTGCTCTCTATTTCCAACACCTTGGGTGTAAATATTTGTGTGTATAATATAAGGTTGTCCTGATATATTTCCTAGAAACTCGAAATCGATTTCATCATGCTTGGTACCGGTAGAAGATAACTGTCACGATAAAATAAATTAACGTCATTATAGAAATAACGTTCACGTCTCTTTATATATTGTCAGTGTACAAAATTTAAAATTGATTACAAATATACTTACATAGTATGTTGTGACAGTTCCAGCAGAGTTGTTAGGTACCAACTTGAGAAGCATTTCAAAGCTACCAAAGAGAAATGAATTTTTTGATTGGGCACCAGAGCCTGAAGTTGAATTAAACCACAGTAATTAGTAAACTCGAAAAATTTAAATTCTATAATTTTTTTCTCAATCAAATATAAATGTTATTTTTTATTTGCTCGATCACTTTTCGCTTTGGACTTATAGGTTTAGAGCTGAATCTAGAGCATGTTCCGTAGGTTTATCTGAATCTGTTAACTTTCATATATAAGCTATGCACATAGACATATCCAAAAAAAGGTGTCATTCTATGCATAATATGTACAAAATTACTATCCAACCCGTCCATCTGACATTCTACGCGTAATATACAAAAAATTACTATATATATCACCAAAAAAATTGTAACTTGCCTGCAGATTTATCAAGAACAAGTTGAAGATCATCCCCTATAAGTTTACAATGATGAGCACCCCAATTGACATACATGCTACTTGATGTCCATCCATTGACTAAATATGAATGAAATGTAATTGTTGCAATAATCATCAAAACCAAGGAATTAAAATCTATGATTTTTGCCATCTTTAATTAATTCTTGTGATCACACACACTTTTTTTTTTTTTTGTGAGTGATCAAACTTGGAAACTGTATATTTTCTTTTAGGCTATGTAGGGTTTATATAGCAAAGAGAATTTTAAAAAAGACCTTTTCAATTACAATATTGTAAACTTGTTTTTATGAATTTTGTGCTGACCATGTTTTGAAGTTGACATTCCAAAATACCGTGTGGATGTAGTTGGCAAATTAATCAAGAAATTTGGTTACATGTATGTTGTATTTAATTTGTTGGGTTTTTAGCAAGAAAAAAAAAGAATATATGTGATGATAATTGAAGTTTAATATAGTATTTTAGGAGACCACTTTTACTTGATGATTGACATTTATGGTTACACTATTATGAAAAAGTTCTGTGACATTTATGACAGAGCGCGAACTAATGAGAACATGTAAAAAAAAAAAAAAGAGAAAGAAATGATAAGTTTTTGAAAAAGGTGCGTTTTACACCTTTAGTGAATTTCGTATATTGAAATGTGAGAGAATAGTGAAGAACTTTAATTATAAGATTTATGAAAAATTCAAATGGTATGTGCACTTTTGGTTTGATCATTCGAAAGATAAATTCATAAGAGTTTATTGGACCACAATGGGTCGTAAAATTGGAATTTGTACATAGGGACAAAGCTAGAATTAGTTCGGATACGATTTGATCGAATCCAATAAATTTTGCTCAAATAATATATATGTATTAACAACTTTTAAAATATGTACAAATATGAAATGTAAAACCTAATTTTACCACTAGATATATAAAGTCGTCGCTCTAAGATTTAGTTATGATAATATAGTAGAAATTTTGGCTCCACCTCTGTTAGTATATATGCGTTTTTAGGATCCTGTTGTGTGTTGACATACTCCCTCCGTCTAAAATTATCTATCGTATTTTTCTTTTACGTGCTCTTTAAAAAGATACTCCCTCCGTCCACGATTAATTGTCATACTTTCCATTTTTAGAGTCAAACTATAAAAACTTTGACCAACATTTTAGGATATATTTTTTCATCATATTGATATGTAAAAAATTGCAACGTATAGTACTTTTCGTATAGTTTTTGAATATCTAATTTTTTTGTTTGAAAAATCGAATTAATGTAATCTAATTTAACTTTGAAAATAAGTCAAATTGACTTTCGAAAAGCGCAACATGACAAATAAAAGTGGACGGAGGGAGTATTAATAAGGAGGGAATTTTGACTATTGTACCCTTATTTATATCTCAAAATAATTTATCTTCATATACTTACTCTATTGAGGTATTTGTAATCTTTAAGAACAACTATGACCAAGAATAAAATGGAAAAAAGTTAACTTTTGTCTTAAACTTTTAAAATAATAAATAATTTAAGATATCTATTTTTAAAAATCACGACAGATAATTTAAAAAGAAAGTACTAAATACATATTTTATCTAATTAATAATTAGCTTGTGTAGGTCTTCCCCAGTTATGACACAATTTTTAAAATGTATAGAGTTAGAATTTTGAGTTTTGAATGACGTGCATGAGACTAAAATATGAGAAATATTATTAGGTGAAATTAATTAATTAATTAAGACGTGCAGACCTTAATTAACGACATTTTTTGAATTGATAGAACTCTATAAATTGTTATGTTAGCCAATGAGTGTACTGAGCCCACGGTGCGTCGAACCCCTAAATACTTCGATGGTCTATTTCTACTTTATATTTATAAACTCGTTTCGCTAGTTTGAGAGTGTAAGATATTGTTACAAAGATAAATTTTGAAAGTTTATTTTTTGAACTCGCCCTCTCATCTTCTTTTCTACTAGTATGATTTTACTCTATACTTTCACTTTTAAGCGCCATTGTCAAATATTCACAATTTTTCTGTGGTATGATAGGGATTACGATCTACTCCTCGGATTAAAACTTAGCCACATCATTCATATTCAGTGTTTACACCAAACACACTAACGCATGACATGTGTCAATGTATATAATCTCTTACAATATCGATTGTTAATCATGGTTGATGTATAAATTATCATCACTTTTAAGGTTAAATTAATTTATTTGGTTTAAACATCGAGTGAGAGTAAATTTTTACTTATCGGCCTTTTGTAGTACTTCTAAATTTCACACTTTTTTGGGTATAATTTTGCAATTTTGCTTTTAAATTTGTTTTTCAACATGGTTAAGTGGTGTTGAAAGATTTTTAAAACTTATGGTCTAATATATGCATATATATATATATATATATATATATATATATAAATTATTATTTTATTAAGAATAAAAGAAGAAGTTTAAAATTAAATTATTTTTGAATTAAAAAGGTGTCATTTGGGACCGATTTTAAAAGAAAAAATATGTAATATAAATTGAGACGGAGGAATATTGTCCTTTGAATTGGGCTACTAAAATCTTCATATCGTTCTTCTTAAAAGTGGCCCAACCTAAATGATACCTAAGGAATACATGTTGAATTTAAAGGCCCAATTTACAAGCCCACCTACTATACACTAGAATTTATTCATAAATAGTATAATAATTAAGCAGCATCGAGTATCAACTGATAGTACTTGTATTAGAGTTTGACTATATTCAGATCCTTCATTGCAAGGCCCATTCTGAGGGCAGCGCTTCTAATAAGTTTTTTTTTTTTTTTTTTCATATTCAAGACTCAAACTCGAGACATCTAATCAAGCATGAAGAAACCCCAACCATCCTATCACAATCCATGTTAGTGACAAACAATCACATGATTGAGACATTATATTTTTAAAATCAGGAGAAAAGAATAAGTTAAGTGTTAAACATCTAAAAAATTGAACCCATAAAATTTATATTTTATATTTTCTTTGCATCGTAATGAAGATGTTGTCAAAAACGAAAAAATATTGGATTGTTTACATAGCTAGAGGGGAGGAGAAAATATCAAGCTTATAAGTTTTGGACAACATATACCTACCATCAAAACTTTTTATAATAACGTTGTTTGTTCTGGCTTTTTTAATTTTTATAACGTATTATTATTATAAAAAACATCTAATATAATATGACACGAAATGTTAATTTTATAAAAAAATATATCTGTTATAATAAAATAATATTATAAAAATGACTATTATAAAAAGATATGATTTCTTTTAAATGATTAAAGAGGTGGAAATTTACATTCTTGTTATCTTCTCTAAGTCAGCATATGTATTAGTATCTGGCCATCTGTTTCGAAAAATAGTACATATAATAATTATATATATCGTAGTAGTATACAGCTCATGCAAATCTTGTGAAATTGATTTTCTCATTCATGACCTCCAAGAATATTATGACATCGATAAGAAATTTCATATCGTGAAAATATAGGAGAGATGTAAGGTATATAAGTAAATCTTACCAACTAGTGATACATTTTAAGGTTGTGCGGGCCTAGGTCCAGAGCGAACAATATTACTGACAGACTGAGCCGTTACAAATATATATAGGGATGTTGGGTTGGCTAAGATTCTTTTGTCCTTAATATGAAATTTAGTATTCGAATTTTTGAGAATGAAAAAATTTATCTTAAAAGCATCGACTTAAGAAATGGATCCTGCAATACGTAAATTCGAATCACAAGAATCTAACGACGTGACAAATATTTAGATTGTATTTCCGATATATATTGATATTTTCAAAAAGAGAAAATATGAAACATACGTAGCTATATTTGTGTTGATACATGTTTTATATCGTGTTGATATCCGTCTGAATATAATTTTTTCACTAATACAACTATATATGTCTAATGCAACTTTTCGACCTGATACAATAATTTGTAAATTCACAAACTATAGCTACATTTCATGATTACACTCTAAACTATAGCTATATATGATTTTTTTTTTTTTCAATTTTAGTCCAACCTTAAAAACAAAATACATATATAGTGATTTTCAAGTAACAAATTATTTTAATTGAAGGCATGGAAATGACAAGTGTTGACCAAATCCGACATGTTACTATGTAAAGATAATTAATTATGTGCAGCATGGAACTAACTTTAGTCAATTATATATCACAATCAGAACCTACATTAATTAGCAAATTTAAATGCCTGACAGACCATTAAGGGTTGTGATCTTAATTACCTGGTCCAAATCAAGAATTATTGCTTGTTTATTAATTTCTTGAGTGTAATAGGATATGTGGAATCTCATTCTTAAGTTGAATAAAAAAAAATTAGTTAAAAGGTTTTGGGTTTGAATATGTCTGGTATAGAGTCGTCTTTCTTAGGAAGTGTTTTACTTTTGATGTGAGATTTTTTGACGCATATATGAATTTAGTTTGAATCTAATGCAGTTATCGAATACAGACGCAAAAAAAAAAAAAATGTATTCCTATTATCTTCAATTAGAAAAAGAATTTGTAATAGAAAACTCTTTCTCCTTTAGTAAGTCATACACGAAGTGAACATGAATTAATTAAGTAAAAATTACATATATCTCAGTGTTAAGAGATAATTAGATCATATCCCTATTCTTTTTCAAATTACAAAATTTACTTATAAATATAGGATCTCAGATACATCAGAAAATCTACGGATAGATAACTCATGGATTGCAAATAATACATTACTTAATGAGAGGGATGTATCCGAGAGGAGATAAGAATATATCCAAAAGGAAACATGAATTTATCCGAGAGAGGATATGAATATATTCAACCAGTGAATTTTGAATACCGAATGGATAAAATTTTAATTTTTTTTTTATCGCAATGAAGTAGAGTGGGGATGTGAAGAAATGGACCAAATTGTTAACCCAACTTCAAAATCACGAAGATTGACAAATATCCTATAAGGAGACCGTTACTACATCTCACAATCGATATGGAATAACTTAACACTCTCACTCTTATCAATATAAAATGAGAATTTAGTATTGAGTAAATAAAAAATTGAGATGTACATGATTTGACACAATAAACCTTCAACCTAATGCAAAATATATAGCTCATTAAGCAGGAATTATCTAAGATAAGCACGAGAAGTGGAAATAGTCCAAAAATATTCTTAATACAATGTGATATTATTCGTATTGAATTAAGCATGTGTATAATATATCATTAACAGTACCCAATACATATAAATAGCTCGTTATTTTTTTTAATCGTACACTATATAATCACCGGAAGTGGAAAATTGTGTTCAAGGGCCCATATATCAGATGCAAAATCTAATCTAATTCTAGTTATAAGTCAAGATATAAAGATTGTCAATGAATTGGTTTTTCCAAAAGCCAATTAAAGTATTTCATGAATTCAACTATATATCATAATGAATAAGGTACAATTTTCTTTAAACTTATCTTTTCCTATAGTGACTCATAGGATATATAATTAGCATCTTGACATTATTAACCTTATAATTGATATATGTTTTCAATTATGACCATTTTCATACATTGTACCAAATCAAAAAACATCTCAACACCAAAAAAAGTCCATAAAGATGCATACAAAAAATAAGGAAATCAAACAAAAAAATTGTCCCCTTTATTTTTTTACCTAATGGGGAAGAATATTGATTTTCAACATAGCACCAAATTAGTCTATCTATCCACTTTAATTTTATGTTCCCCATATACCTTCTTTTATAAAGTTGAATACTATTTAATAATAGTGGTTTATTGATGATAGAAAACATACTGAAATCACGATTCTAACTAGAGTACTTGTATTTATTTGTCGAGACGGAATCAGGATTTGAATTATATGAATTTAAAATTTAAGCATAGTAATATAAGGTGTTAGTATATATTTGATGAATTTTCTTAATAGAAATACAAAATGTGAACTAAAATTATTATATCTAGTTGAATCCGTACATCAGTTTCTAGCTCTATCTCTGCTTATTCACAACAACAAAAAAGAAGAAGGAAACTCAAATAATATACCATCAAACTATTTATTAGAAATGACTCATTCATGCTACTATTTGTTAATAATTGAGCATATTTATGTCATCACCCTAATAACTAAAAGCCAATTTTGAAAAATTATAATTGAATATGTGTCATTCAGTAAAATGGTTCAACTATTAACAAATGATACGAATGTATGAGATGCTTTTTTTACTTCATATACCCCAATGACATGAGATTATTTGCTTCATATGACCTTTTTTGAAGCTATTATTGAATTATATCTATGTTAGCTCAGTGGACTAAATTTCTCCTTTAAAATATAGAAATAACGTTTACACACCATTTTTTTAAATAGCCTTTTTCATAGTATTGCAAATTCCACAAAAATAATTTCATGACAATATTCTAAAGTTTCATCCATAGAATCAGAAATTATATAATAATGATTATTTATCCATTACAAAGGCTGAAAATTACTATTTGTGAATTTTACCCCTATAAAAGAAGTTTGGATGAATTCTTTTTCCAAACAAATTTAGACAAATCAACAAGTGGCAAATTTAAATAGTAGCAACAAAAAGAATCATTTGTACAATTCCCCTCCATTGGAATGGCATTATAACACATCCCATGGATATTGTTTTCCAATTATTTTTTTAATGGAAAGTCAATTTCCTTCAATTACACTTCTTGCTTTTTCTAATAAAAAAAAAAGACTAGTGAATTTCAATAAGTTGCTCATAATAAATTTGTGCAACATTTGCAAAATACAAACCAAAGGGTGCTCTCTAATTTTTTTTATATATTTTTTTAAAACACTATTAACTAATTAGTATTCATAAGATATATTCAAATCCATAGTAATAATAGTAGTAAATCAAAGGGAAAGTCTGAGCTCCAAATCTAAATCTTGACAGCCATTTGATTCAGAATTTTGACTATTTGAACCAATAGAGTCACTTCTATCTTTCTTTCTCCTCCTTTCCATTGAATCCTATAAAATAAAATAACCAAAAAAATGATAATATTACAATCAATTTTATTATTGCATTGATATTAACTTAATTGCAACATCAAGGATTGTGCTGAGATAAAATCCACAAATAACCACTTTGTTACTCTTGTAATTGAAATGTAGCATGTTATGAAGTATCAAATTTCACAGGTAAATTTAAGGATATTGTCATGCATAAAGGTTTATATGTGAAAATTGAAACTCTATGACGATACCACCATGGGTTGTGGTACACTGGTGGGAGTGCTTCACCCTTAATCAGAGGTCTCGGGTTCGACCCCTGGGTATGGAGAAAATCCTGTTGGGAGAGCCACCCCCAAATGGGCCCTGCAGTGCGCGATCTAGATTTAGTCGGAGCTCCAATGTGGGCTCCGAATACCGGGTGAGAAACCAAAAACCTTCCACGAATATTCCACTCTCAATATCAGAAAAATCGTTCATTTCAAATAGACGATATCACATCAGAATTTGGCTCGTCGATAAGGATTTTTTATTAAAAAAAGTTGTCAGAAACTTTACAGACAAGTTACATTCTAACAAAATTCGTCAAAAAAGGAGACTGTCTACTGGTGCCTTAATTAGAGGTGTTGAATTTGAACCCTCAAAATAAAAAATAAATAAAATCTTGTGCTTCCCCTTTAATGAGTTTTATGTGGTGTAAATCTAAATTAGTCGGATCCTCAAAGTATACCTCCAACCCCAACCAAAAAAAAACATGCAAATTGTGCAACATGGAATTAATAAAGTAGCAAGTAAAATACCTCTATTTGCATGTTGTGGTGATGTCTAGTCATATTAGGTTGGGCATACACTTGAGGATCATACACTGTGCCAGGATGCCATGTACTGAATTTAACCACAAAAGTAATTAGAATCATTTTGGTCAAGTACAATTGACAATATTTTATGGAGATTAATAAGTAAATTGTGAGATCAACAGTTCAAATTGTTCATTAATTTATTAATATTCCTTGATTATGAAATAAGCAATAATTAAGTACCTTGGTGTAGAACTAGGCTGAGAATCTCCATATCTGATATTTGCTCCTTCAATGCCACTCATTCCCATCTGAAATTTTTTGAGATGAAGTGAAAAGGCAATAAAAATAGCAGTCCGATACACAAAACATTCCATATTTACATAGGGTTCGGGGAATAGTTGTATCACAAGGGTTGTTATGTAGACAACATATTAGTTATTTTCACGGCTCGAACATGGGACCTATAGATCACATACAAACAACTACAAGGAAATAATACTCTCTACATTTTAATTTATGTCTCTTACACTTTTAATTCTATTTTATTTTTAAAGAAAGAATATTACTTTCGATATACAATAACTCTCTTTAAAGACTACAAGATTCAAAAGATATTTTGATACACTGAACATAGTTCACAAGATTCATTACTTTCTTAAACTTTGTGATAAGTCAAATCAAGACACATAGAATGAAACTGTAGATAGGTTACAAGATTCAAAAATCGATCTTTCTTAAAATTTTGTGTCCAATCAAATTAAGACACATAAAATGAAAAAGAGGGAAGTATGAAGTACCCCTAATAAAGAGGGAAAATAAAAGTAGAAGTGATAAATCTCCTCCAAAATACACATACTAGAACTATCTTTCACAATTTACCCATTTAAAGAGGTACAACGGCCCGAGCGATCAGATTTAACATAAATGTAGCCACTGGAGCCATTCTAAAAGGGGAGAAATTAGCACTACTCGGTGAAATAGATTCTTTTAGAATCAATTTGCTTATGTATTTGCTACAAAATTAGTGGTCAATGTTTCTATATACTGTATGGAAAAGTTTATGAAAAGAAAGATCCTTCTTATGCTCAAAGAGTTTCCAAGAAAAAAAATTCTCTTTTACAAAATGTAGAAATCTAAGTATGTATATCTAGGGTTAATATGGATTAATTATCACATAAAAATTCAGATTTTTTTTTTATTAATAACACTAGGATCACTATTTCTCTTTAAGATAAAATAAGAGTGAACTCATCAAGACAATCACAAAAAAAATGTGATCTAGACATATGGACAAGAAGTGCATAATGTTTTGGGACATCTTCCCACATTATTGGAATGATAAAAAAAAATTTAGAAAAAAAAACTTTGAGATCCTAAAGAAAAATAGTTCATATATCCAATAAATATATTTCAACTGCATACCACAATGCCTTGGTGGTTGGGAAAACCATAAGTAGAAGAAGTTGTTGAGTATGAAAAAGATGAAGATGATGAATATGTTGCTTGTAGTCTCATATCCTCCTGCAAATAAACAAAATCCACACACACACAAATATAAGAAAGAATTACATCAAAATCTTGAAAACTTAGAGGGTCAATATTCTAATTCAAAAGAAAACAAACTTAGGGGATAGGGAATACTGTAGTGGCAGAGTTAGAAATTTAGACGTTATGAATTTTGAATCGATAAGAAAGTGAGCTATGTATATACATATAACTCTATCAAATACTACTAAGTTTTAGCCTAACATATGAACTTATTGTTAGATCTACCACTAAATATTTTTATTACACTATATATAAATAACAATCTAATACTTGTTTCTTACACATATAACTTAAAATTATTAGATCCACCACTAAAGACTTTTTTTTTTTGGAAGAGATAATTAAACAGATAATTAGAGAAAAATTAATTTAATTACCTGTGTGAGATTGTTAGCATAAGGATTATTATTGTGAAGATAATTAACACCCATTTCACTATGCAATCTAATTTTCTCTAATTGAGCAACACCAAGTCCTCTTTGTGGTTGCTTGTTTGGTTTTTCTGAATTATTTTTCTTGCTTTTTCTTGATGATCCTGATGAAGATGATGATGATCTTTCATTTAAAAAGTTTGGTTCACCAAAATAATTGCTCCCCATATTTTCTAAAAAAAAAATAATCAAGAAAATAATATTTGAAACTTTGAGAATTTTTTGAAGAAAGAAGAAAGATTCAAGAATTGAGATGATTTTTAGCACAAAATATTTGTAGCATTATAAGGCTAAAACAATTAAAGAAAGAGAGAGAGAGAGAGAGAGATCTTCAAAAGGAGTAGTTTTTTTTTTTTAATTTAAAAAAAGATGACAATAATTGCATAGCTGGAAGAGATTGCATATAGATTTATGGAGATTGATTTGATTTATCCTTATATTATTGGATTTTATACCCTTAATTATTATTATTATTATTATTTTGATTTCTCATCCAGTATTCAATATCTGCATTACAAATCGACTAAATTTAAATCGCACATTACAGAACCTTTTAAGACGGACCACGACGCTCTAAGATGATTTTTTCCAATATCAGAGGTACAAAGATAAAACCTTATACCTTTTACAATTTTTTAAAATTTTTCATTCAATATCGATATTCATGAGATTTGACTATATAAGGGATCATTTATGAAAATAACTCTTCCAACGAAAAAAATGCATTCTTAAAAGGTCGAACTCGAGACCTATACCTTTTACTTTTGCTAGCTTAGCTCATTTTTGTGAACTTCTATAAAACTGTTTATCTCTATTATTATTATTATTTTATAATTAGTCAAGACTCAAGACTTTGATAGTGATTGTCTCTCTGATCATAAACTCATAAAATAATGCAATAATTCTAAATCATATATTTCCCTTTACGCGCTTCACCTCCCATGTTTCCTCACCCCCACTATTTTACCTTATTCATTTAGGATTTCGATTAATCTAAAAAAATTATTATATAGTCAAATTTCTTTATAATAGTCTGATTCATTCTATTTTTTGGCTCATACTGACCGCCTATAATACACCTATAGTAACATTTGATAAAGAATATGATTAAAAGAAATTAGTTATTATAGTGTTAATTTTACCAAAAAAAAAAACATAATGTTATATAGAATAGGTTGTTGTTAGTGGTATAAAAAATTTTTTTATAGAAAGATAAAATATAACATAAAAGTTGGTTTGAAAAAATATTACTAAACATTTATAATGACATTTATTATAATAAAAAACATATTGTTATAGAATAGGTTGTTGTTAGTGGTATAACAAAAAGTTTTTATAGAAAGATAAAATATAACATAAAAATTGGTTTGAAAAAATATTACTAAACATTTATAATGACATTTATTAATTATATAGTGTTGAAGCTAGAAATTATAATATGAGATTTTTTCTTTAAAAAAATAGAGGTTTATGTTAAATATATGTATTAGTGTAATGATTTTTTTAATATACTAGGAAACCTATTATGACAAATTAACTTAACCTCTACTCTTTTTTTCACATCAAACGTAACCTTCTAATAGACAATATATTCTCCTAATTAACTTCAAATTTACAAAAAAAATTATTTAAAAAATCCAAGTGGCGTGCTTCATACCCTAATAATATTAATTATAATATTTTCATAATTATGTGTTTTGGATAAAACTTGGGAGAAAATCTATAGGAATTTGGTTGGTATATCATTAATTAGGTAAGATGCAATCAAATTTATAATTATAAATAATGATTCTTTCATTAATGAAAATTAAAATTTACTTCCATCTATGTAGATTTTCAAGTTCTTTTTTCAATGCACTTGTTTATCAAATTTATAAAAAAATCTCCATAGAGATTTTCTTCTGAAAGAGATGAAATAATTATTTATGTAACCTTATAGAAGATCTTCTTTTCTATTGTAATTAATGTAACAATATATTTCATAATCTATGGAGATAAAGCAAATGTGAGTTATGTTGGTGAGAATATATTTATTAGTCCCATTAAAACAAAAATAAATAAATAGAATGAGTTATACGGCATTATTAGAAATATATTAGACCAACTAATTCACATTTGCATCGCATACGGTAATTTATTGGGAAACATTTAGGTTTTAAATTTGCCTATGTTAAATGTAAAGGTGTTGAGAACTTATCCATTTCATTACCCTATGTTAAATGTTAATAATGCTATAATCAGTTGATATACAAGCTAGATAGGTATCTTGTATTCATATGTATATATAATAATATATAAATATCGAGTGTGAATAAATATTTTTTTCGGAATCAAAAGGATAGGGGAGTTGGCATGCAAAACCATATCAAATCGAGCTGTTACACGCTATAATTTGTGGGTCATATATTATGAGTTGTTTTGTTGTGAAAAAGAGAGAATAATCTCATTTTTTAAACACACATGTGAACTCAATAAATTACAAGAAAACAAACCAATCAATTCCTTAAAACGATGTCATTTTTTTTTCACTTTCTTAAGTGAATAATAAATTAGTTCATATGAAGGTTGAAGTAAATTTAAAGGAAAATTCAATCTAGTAAAAAATTTAACTTAATTAGAATATGGTTCGAGTTAAGCCAAATATCCATTTGTATTAAGGTTTATTAGGATTTAAGCTATAAAATATTTATTAATAATTTCATGAACTAATTTTTTGAGTTGAATTATATTGCCTAATATTTGTTTTATCCATTATATATATCAGGGGCGGATTTAGGTGGTGGGAAGGGAATTGTCTTGAATTCAATAACTTTCGTGGAGACTTTGTAATTATATTGAGAAATTTATTAAATATAATTTATTTTTTTTATTGAAAACTCATTAATAAAAAAGAGAAGTATTGAAAATACCCCTAAATTCGGAGCTAATTATTAGTTTCATCCATGAAATATTGACAGCCTTAAAACACTCTTTTACTTGACTAACTGAACTTAAATACACCCTCGATCTTGCATGAGTGAATTACGCCCCTAGATTCTCATCAAGTTTAAGGTATTTTCAACACTTTCTCTCTCGACTTTTTATGAAGAACTCCATGCTCCTAGCTATATCATGTGGCTGATCGGGAGTGTATCCAAGTTAAGTTAGTCAAGTAGAGGGGTATTTTTAAGGCTGTCAATAATTCAAAAACGAAACTAATAATTTACGTCAAGTTCATAAGTATTTTTAATACATCTCTCTTGATTAAACAGTATAAATGAAACTTGTTTTTGTTTTTCTATCCTTCTTGATGAGGATTTAATTCCTCTTAAGATACATATAATAATTTTAATAAAAAAAATTGAAATTGTAGAAAATCAATCAACTTCAAATTCTGAATACGCTTAGTCACATTTCATTGTCTTAATTTACTTCTAGAAGTGGGAACACAACATAAATTCATAAAAATGTATTCCCTAGACATGAAGAAACACAATGACCCTCAAACCCTTATAAGAGAATTTGATTAGTTTAACAACATTATTAACTAAAATTTCATTATTTTATTAGATTATGGTTGATATGGTGTCTAGTTGGATTGATATGGAAGTGTTGGGTTATTCTCTTTTCTTATGTTTTAAAAATATATTTTTTTCTCTTTCCAAGGGATTTTGTTTAGCAAATCCTGTAGAGTAATGTATACTGTAGTTTTGCATGTGCCCACAAATCTACAGTAGATATTCTTCCACTATTTGTTTTGCCTTTGTTTTTTTTAAATTTCCTAAATTATTGATGATAAAAAACTTTGATTTTGGTCTTTACGATATATGAACAACAATAATAACATATGCTGTGAAATCTAATAAGAATGATGTGTATATCGTCTTATTTTTATTTGTGTGAAAATAAAAATGTTGTTTCTAATAGACTTCTGACTCATGTAATTACGCATATCAGAATCAATTATGCAAAACAAATACAACAATAAAATAATCTTACTAAAAATACAATGGAGAAGAGAACAGTAATAAACACCAAATAATAATATAATAATCGAAGCAAAGAAAACAACAAGTAATTCTAAAATCGAGGAATACGATAGTAGAAGCGTAATAATAACAATACTATGATTCAGTATATTTAATATTTAGTTAATTAAAATGCGTGTCCCTTCACATAGAAAATATATTATTTTTGACTATTTATATAACTAATATTGTCGTCCATAATATGGAGTACTAATATAATTTTGACATAACACATATATAATTAAGTTGTGGAACAATTAACAAGTATCGTAAATAAGTGAATATTCACAAATAAAGGAATGAGTGTACAATTCAATAAAATAAAGATTTAATATATTTAATCAGATATTGTAGAATCTAAAATCACAATTTATCAATAACTTATGGACCAAAACTGCTATATTCTTAATATTTTTCATTTGGTAGAAAATCGAATCATTACTACTAACAACTACATCAAATCTCCACCTAATCAACATATAATCCCTTTGTTTCCTCCTACGATTGTTTTATTTGTTTTTAAATATTTATTATTGTACTTATTGATCCTGTAATGTAATTATTATGTTTTTTATGCTATAAAAAAAGATTAGGTTCTGCATAACCATATTTTTTAATAGTGATTATGAATGAAAGTAAGGTGATTCTCCAATGCTATTAAAGTATTAATTACACTTTATGAGACAAACTTTGGGCTCTACATGTCTAGGCTAATCCACTTTTTACATTTATACTTTTTAAGTAAATATTTTATAGTGAATTTGAAGCACAAAAAGAAAAAGAAATAAAAAAAGAGGCACCTTTATTGATATTTCCTTTCTGTCTAGAAATTCTAGGGGTAAAAATATTTGAGGCACTATTCTCCATATAATTTGATTTGTTAAGGACAAGTTATTCATAATCTTTTTCAGGTTATACTAATTCATACAGTAACAATAACACAATAATAGTGTCTTAATCCCAAATAAATTAAAATTAATTATATAAATTGTCATTATTTTGGTTAAATTCAACTCATGTTATCAACATATCAAATAAAAGCAAAAATTAAATATATGCAAAAATACTAATAACATTATTAGAAGTCCTCTATGTTGTATGCGATGGTGGGAGGGTTGGCTGGTCAATAACTCTTATGTTTAAAAGATGAGAATAACAAAAAAGAGGGTGTTGAGATGGATATGCGAGAATATTAAATGAGATTGGATTAGGAATAAAGCTATTTGGGACAAGGTGGAAGTGACCTCCGAGGTAAATAAAAGGAGGGAGACGAGATTGAAATAGTCTGAGCATGTGAAGACAAGATGCACAAAGTTCCCCATGAGGTGTTGTAAAATGTTGGCTATAGTGGGTGTAAGGAGAGGTAGAGGTAGACCAAAAAGTCTTGGAAGAGATGATTGAACCTGCGACTGACTGAGGATATGACCCTAGATAAGAAGATATGGAGTCCAAAAATTAAGATAGAAGGTTAGTAAGTAGTCGAGCGTTGCCTAGTTCACTTGTCAATATTAGTTCACTTATCAATATTTGTTATTTCTTTTGCTTCAGTTATAGTACTATATATTGTTGCTATTTGGTCTCTTTTTTAACCGTTTTCAGCATGACTTCTTCACAACTATATTTAGCACTTTACATACTTGATTTGTGATATGCTTACTCAATTCCAAGGATTAATAGAAATAATCTTTCTACATTCACAAGGTACATCAAAGTGACTACGTACACTATAACCCAAACAACTTGTAAAATTACACTAATAGATATGTTATTCAATAGAAAGACTAAAATCTATACTCTTTTTTTAAGACTAAAATCTATACACAACCAGTATCATTTAATTCGTAGAAATCATTTTTCCCATTATGTCCTATCATTAATTAAATCTGTAAACAATATAAGCATCACATTATTATGGTGATTTTTTTAAATATGTACATTACAATTAGGCTTTAAGTAACCCTAGACAACCCATGTCTTCTAGTCAACGTAATGACAGTAAAATCATTTTAAAACTTAGTAATATAAAAAAAAATCTTGATCTTAGGGAATTTATGCTTCTAGCAGAAACTAATTAAAGATTATAATCTTGATTGGTCATAATATTTGAACTATAATAATATAGTAATAGTATCTTTCTCGGAAGTAAGAAAACCACACATAATTACGGAATAATTAACCATTTAATTATAATACACAAAGTGAATTTTATATATATATACACACAAGAGCCGTATAAAAATTTTTCTCACTAGGTGTTTGGAAGTGGCATTAAAGTTAAACTAAATCTTGACTCGTGGATTGCGAGACCTATTTTTGGGCCGATGCTCCCATAGAACTTTTTCCATCTCCAAAAACTCGAATACGAGCAGATGATTAAGAATGATGGATCTCAACCATCTCACCACGATCCATATTTTACGTTAGTCAAGAACTATATATATATATATGAGAGAGAGATTTCTCACTTAATATTCAATATCTATATTAGAGCTTGACTACCGTATGCTGTATTTATTTTTAAACGAGTGTTAGAATACATCATGTTTTTTTTTATTCACATTGGGATTGAAGTTTGACTAGTAAAACTTAAATGAAAATGAAATATTATGCCTAATGTTTGACTTCAGTGTGCACACACACATATATATAATCACACCATTTAATTAATTATCAAAAGTTGATAATTCAAACTCAATAAAAAAATCAGAATAAAATAGAAAACTTGCAAGTTCAAAGTAGTCGAATATAAATAAATAAAGGAATTATTTGGACTACGTTTTATTCCCCATTATTTTTATTTAACCTCCATTATAAGTTGTTAATTCTTAAGTAACACGACTTAACGATGGATAATTTCAGTCGCTAAGCAAAAAGAAATCATAATAACTTTTTTTTTGGGAATTATAATTTTTTTTTTTTGAAGGACTAAATTTAGTGATGTTGAGGTCCACTTTTTGGTTCCATTGTCCATTGTTAATGTGTTATAAATAATAGTTAAAATGTTATCGTAGTGCGTGTTTATTGATTAAATTAAACACAATGCTATATGTTGTATAAAATATAATTTAGGTCTAGTTCAATGAACTAATCAAAAGTGGTTATAAGTGAAATAAAGTTCACCTGCACTATGAGATAGACAATTATTAGTGATTAGGAATTGATGTTGTCGAGCATAAAAGCAAAAATAAAATAAAAATATAGAAGAAAATTTTCTGTACGTAGGTGTGTTCGATAGTAATGAAAATGTTTTTCATGAAAAATATTTTTTCAGAAAGATAAGTAGATTTTTTATTTTTATGTTTTTGTTCAGTACGTAAAAAAAAAAGATATTATCTTAAAAGTATTTGTATATAATCTAGATAAATATTATAGAAGGTGGGGTGGTGGTGGGATGGAGGCTACAGAGTTGGAATATTACTTGTGGAACTTGTTTTCCCTAATACCACACGGAAAGTCATATTCCTCATTTTTAAGAAAAAAATATTTTTAAATTTTTTTTTATCAATCTAACATGAAAAAATTGAAATCCATTGAACACACCCATAACAAGAACTTTAGCTCGGCCCTGAGTTTTTCCAAAGGTGCAATTAGAATTTTAATTACGTATTCGATAACCTTACATTTTTTAAAAATTCAAAATTCCTAAACTCAAATTTTTGAATCCACTAGGCATTTGGTTTGAACAAAAATTTGGTGCCCAACTGTTGAATTTAGAAGAATTTTCAATCATCATCAATATAGGACTTCTTTTGTTTGTTTATTCAGAATATATTTTTATATTAGTTGAAAAGGGGGCTATAAATTATGAAATTAATTGTCGAAATATTTAAATCTATGTTTTATTGACCACAAAAAATAAAAAGAAACATAATTCTCCAGAACTAAATTAATATAATTTGTTTATTTCCCAATCACATCACCCCACGCCCACCACATTTGACAAGAATATTACATAAGGCTATCCCACAAGATTTGCATGCTAATGAAGGAATAATATTTTTGTGTATATATCAATATAGATTCTGGTGGGTTTGCTTCACCATTAATTAGATGTTTCAGATTCGAATCCTAGGTATGAAATTTTTTTTGTTGGGAGCATCACCTCCAAATAAATATTATAGTGTGTGAAATGAATTTAATCGAAATTTCAAATATTGGTTGTGAAACCAAAAAAAATATTATTTTTTATATATAACCATTTGAATTATTGATAGGACTTGGAATTTGGTGGAATCACGTGGGAGCATATATATATTAAAGTCTAATATTCGTATTAAGCCTTAATAAATTTAAATTATATATGTAAAAGTACTTAATAGCAAGACTTTTTTTATATTCAGAATACGAATTCAAAATCCATAATTAAAAAGGGAGGAATTCTATCCGTTCCGTGGAAACGTGAGATGGTTATATTAGATGTTACAACGAGGAGAAATAATTTAAGAGATTCCTAGATCTCTTTTGTTTGGATTGCTGGCATTAAAATATTTAATTACTTAGTAGCTATAGAATCGAAGATTTATATTTTCATTTGTATTGACCAAAATTAAATAAAAATATTTCATTTAATGTACTATATACATGTATTTTTATTTCATAATTAACAGCGGAAAATGGAATCTTAGAAACCACAAAGAAAGTTCTCATCTACGGGTTAAGATGCTTCTTTTTTTTCTCACAGTATTATTTGCGATGCGATTCGATTAAATTTAAATTTAAACATTGCAAAACTTATTTAAATGACGTTTCCATTAAAAAAAAATCATTCTCAACGGTTAAAACACAAAGCCTCCAATCACAAGAAAAGAATTGAAAGACATTTTGTTTTTTTCAATTATCCATTTAGTGTCCAGTTTCCACATTAAAATCCGACTATTTCATATTCGGGGCGTGTAGGGCCCCATTTGGAAGGAAGCGCCCCCTATCAAAGATTTTTCATATCCAGATTTAAATTCGAGACCTCCAATTAAGAAAGAAGCTGTCACATTCACTGCACCACATCTGTTAATGATATATAGACATTTTCAAAAATAAAGAAATGAAGATATAGTGTTTGGTTTGGGGGAAATCATGTGAAAAATATTTTTCGAAAATAACTAATATTATATAATACTAGTAATAGTAGCAAGTTTGAGATTTTCTTATAAGCATTTTTTTTTTCATTTTCAGAGTTCAAATTTGAGATCTTTGACAAATAATAGTGAGATTTTAAACTATTTTCACTACCTTAAAAACACTATTTTCTTATTAAAACTTCCTACTAAAAATGTTCAATGATTATTCCATATATATTTTGATTAATCAGTAAAAAAACAAAAAAAAGTAATATTCGCACACGAAAAAATTAGAAAGCTTCTTAGTATTTCAGTAATAATGTATTGTCCACTATGTGTTTAATAAAATCATACTTTAAAACATAAATTTCTTATTAATTCACGATAAAAAACTTGTGTTGATCAACATCTACAATATCTACGATTACAGATATCGATAGAATAATGTTAGCTAATTAACTAAGCTAAGCTTCTCACTAAACTGATCAATCAATTAATAATAACTTGAGAAATATTAAAAAGTACTCAAAGCATGCACATCCAATCTAGTAGATTTGGTCAAATGTATGTTACCAATTAGGATGTGTTTTGTTAAAATAAATAACATAATTGATCAAAATGTTTCTCAAAAATCAAGGAAATGATTTAAAACAAGTTTCACGAGTGTTAAGAAAGGATCCAAAGTGCAATGTGACAATTTACCAATAGCTTTTGTTCAAACTATGTTTATGAATTAAATATTCGTTAAATATTTATAAATATTTGAATGTGAAACAAGTCATTATTGTATATTAACGTGAGGTTATTATAGAAATTAATAAACTTCTAATTCTAAATTAGGTTTTAATGATAGGCATTCCATGTTGATTGTCTTTCCACACCCCCCAACCTCGATCAGACTCACCATGATCCACCTTTTTAATTTTTATCTAAATTGTATATAAAAATTTTTGGGATAATATTTTTTGTTATTTACGAAAGACTAGAAAATAGGTAAGTAACTACATCCTTATTTTTAGGAAAACATTTTCTATTATACCAAATACACCCTTAGGATATCTATATCTTCTTCTTTGACATAATATACAAACATACACTCAAGCTTGACTTCGTTTGACAAGCACTCCAAATTTAAGAGTGTACATCTAGACACTTCAATTTGATCTCAACAAACAACTAATCAGTCCAAATTGTTCCACCAGTGTCTCGTGGACACCTGTCGTTGACGTGGTATGCACATAAATTTTGAAGTTGTCTGAATGATCAGTTTGTAAGTTGAAGTGTTCAACTGACACAGTGAAGACAAATTAAGGTTGTTCTAGATATACATACTTAAAGTTGGGGTGCTTACTTGCCAACAATATGATCAAGTTTGATTATCTGTTTATGTATTATTTTTTCTTTTTTCACACTATCAGAAGAATTAATGGTATTTTTACTTACCCTCTAATGTAACTCAAACCTTCACATATCGATTAAATAAAGATGTTCAACCAGTTAAGCAAAGTCTCATTTGTTAAAAGGTGATGCATAATAAATTTTTATATATCAATTTGCTAAAGCAATGAAAGTAAGTACTATACTCCTAAAAGCCTGCCATATATATAAAAATATTTTACATCAAGAAAGACTCATGAACACATGGAGTGACTCATAAGTGATGGTAGTAAAAGAACTAACTAGGTCCATTAATATTTTTATTGAACATGTGGGATATATTTAGTAATTATATTTGAATTAGAATTAATGTACTAAAAAGGAAACTTCCTTGAACAAACTTTTTATTTTGTTAAGTACTATATTGTAAACACTTGATGATGGACATATTGTTTGTTTTTTTTCAACATATATTCCATATGTACTTTAAGCTTTTGAATAATATGAAACATTTGTTGTAGGTTTAATTTGATTATTAGCAAATTGTATTTGTTATATTAGCCAACTTGCTTATGAAAACTCAGCATTCATGCAGCTCATCCAGATGGCATATTAGTCTGAGTGAAGTTGTAGCTAAGGGCAGATTCAGAGGATCTATTATTGAATTCACGTGAATCCAATAGTTTTCACTTGAGAAATCTAATACTCCCATCGTCTCAGTTTTGTGATAATGTTTGACCAATTCTACTAAAAAAATGTCAAAAAACGGCCTTTTGATTGGAGGTCGATTTTTACTGTTTTTTTTAATAGTGTAGGCATGGAGTTTAAAAATGAATAAATGAATGCATGACTTTTGTAACTTGCAAGACTCAAAGATGAGTTTTAGATATTTGTCTAACTATAAATTATATTTCATTAATATAAAAAGGTGACATTTTTTGGGGATAAACTAAAAAAAACATGTCATATAAATTTAGATAGAAAGAATAAATACTTATAACTATTTGAATATGCACTCAATTATTTATAGTTCTAGTAGTGGATTGAGTTGAGAGTTTTGGGCTTTCTTCGGTGGGCTAATGACATCTCTAACCCTACACTCGATTTTATTCTCCAAATATAGAGTTCTCTATTTTTCCAGACAATCAACTCTAACTCAATTCTCTATTTTACTCTCTAAAAAAGAATCTTCTTCTCTCTCTTCAATATTCCCATTTTATGTGGCAACATTTGACCGGATACGGAGTTTAAGAAATAAATGAAGACTTTGAAATGTTTACCAAATTGCCCTTTAAAAAGTAGACTCACTTTTCTCACTCCTCATAAATGTATTAGAGTATTATCTTTAAGATTAAGTGGGACGAACAAGGGTAAAAGAAGAATTGTACCTTTAAATATTTACCATATAAGGAAATGTGTCATTCTTTTTGGGACTGACCAAAAAGAAAATAGTGTCACATCAAATGGGACGGAGGGAGTATATTATTATTTCTATTTCTATTTCATTTTCTTATTTCATAATATGAACCTGCTCTTTCTTTTTTCAAAATAATCATCCTATATAAATTTCATGTAATATAAAATTATTTTTAAAAAAAATAATCTTTATTTAGTATAAAATTATATTTTATTCTAAATTTTAAAGAACAACTACGAAAAATTGAAAAAAGAAATCAACAAGCACAACCGCAATCACAAACACAACAATTCTCTAGATTATACACTATCTTTTTTTCGAATATTATTAAATCTGAAAACAACCTACCGGATTACTAAATTATTGTTGTGATTTTCAAAATCATTATGTTATGTATTGTATTGTTATCTTGTATTTAAATTATTATGTCATGTATTGTATTTTTAAATTAAAATTTTCATTTTATCGTTTAAATTTGTGCATTATTCATAGTAAAAATCAATAATAATATCAAATTATCACTTAAAGGGATGAAAATTGAAAAAAAAAATATTTAAAATATTGTTAATTCGGGATGAAAGTAGTATATACTACATAATCTACATTTTTAAAAATGTTATATTATATTTAAAAAGAATTACGAATATTAGAAATTTAATTAATAACCTTGTATGAAAAATAATATGTTAGTTACAAATAGTAGAAATAATATTAAAATAATAAAAAAGTGAAATAGAGAGGTGAATAGTAGTTCTCCAAATTTGGAGAACTACTATTCACCTCCCTATAAATAGAGAATAGAGAGCTTTTTAGAGAGTGATTGGAGACTCAATTCTCTATTTTACTCTCCAAATATAGAGAATGGAGAGTAAAATAGAGTGGGGCTGGAGATGGTCTAAAGATATGGATTTTACTGGGCCTTAATTTAGTTGAGAAATTTGGACTACTAGAACCACCAACCAATAATTAGCTTGACCTCGGAAATGTATGATCTTGAACTTTTAATGTAGAACGTACATCGATGTTATACACCCTGAAGAATGAAAATTACACTTTTACAAGTTATGCCACAAGGGCATACATTTAGTACTATCTTCGTTCTACCTATCAAATCAAATTAGGTCTTACGTCCACGGGGTACAACATTAATACAATCTTCATTCTATCTATCTTCTTAAGTTATTTAGAAAGATCGACAAAACTTGCATGTGTTTGTTTAATTATTCACAAGCTTTGACAAATTTAGCGATACTTGATACTATCTTCATTCTACTTAGCTTATTATTCATGAGCAAGAGTTCTTATCCATATGTTTTATTACAACCAAATAAACATATCAAAATACCGGTACCAGTGTTGGTGGGAGGTAGTAGATACTCCATGAATTTAATCGAGATGCACATACAAATAGACTTTTATAAACAAAAGTGAGATCATTTACATATTCTTTCATAAACCTTGGAGACTCAAGCAGTAACAATCAGGAAAAAAATATATAAAAGCACAACATACCTACTAAGGCTATAAATTGGAATACTCTTGCATATTATGAATATATATATGTAACACAAATAGTTACACTAAAGATTTCTAAGACAGAAACTCGAAATCCTGGCGTCGATCTTCAAATCCAAATTTGGCCATCTACCTTGACATGTATAGGAAGAAACACGTGAATTTCGACTTCTCATTGCTTATAGAGAATTGATTGAACGTTTGCAGCGAAAGTACTGCAGATTCTAACGATCTTTGCACTTCTCCGTGGCTCTTGGAGCTGCAGGAAACAGGACATATATAGTACGTTACATGTCGTATCATGTAACATTCATTCTCGCGTTGTTTAGTTTGGGACAGTTCATAATGGAAGTAGTCGATGTAGTAAACAAAATCGGATGCATTTCTCAGATGTATGTGAGCAAAGTGTAATTACCTAGACCATTTGCATCTGAACTCTTCATGATCCTCAGCTTCTTGCAGGATTCTGTGAACATCCTACAAACATAAAAAAACGACGAGTAGGAATTACATGGTAAAAATGAGTGATGTTCAACTGACGGGAATGATCAATTAAACTCTCTTGGACAAATATCATAAGACTTGTTGAGAATGATTCTAATCTAGTTCAAGGCCTGTCAAACGTAAAAGGCGTCTGGCGGGATCCTCATGAACAGCAAAATATAAGTTTAACTTTGATAGCAAATTTATGAAGCTTGTGAGGCAAAGTATATATTGTAGCGTGAACAGGCGTTTACACCAGTCCTCTATCGTCAAGACAGGTTCAAAATCATATTTACTGCATTAGAGCTCTAACAAACTAACCTGTTTGTGAGCTTTATGAAATTTTTTCGGAATTTGTTTAAAAGTTTAAGTTAAGATGTAAGACTTACTCCCATGGGACATCACCGACAAGCATCCAATCGCCGTCCTTGTCTTCATAAGTAAGAACGTATTCAGATCCATGTAGAAGATCCGCCAATTTGCTTTCTTTTAGTCCATCACTTAGAGAAATGCCTTGAGTTTCACATTGGCCTAAATAAATTATAGATGAAACTCAAAATTAACAGGCTCTTAATGCAGAGGAAAAAAACGTAGAGCATGTTAGAAAAATGTAGTTAGGAACTCGGTTTCCATATCAATGTGATACTACTCTTTCAATCAAAACTACATATATGAATGATAACAGTTTTACTCAAATATTTACTTACATCCTATGTTACTCTGACTCTCCAAAAATGACACTGGGTGTGTACTGGATCCTCAAAAAGTAGTACGTGTTTGGAAGATCCGACACGGCTGCAGCAACATCTTTGGAGAGTCCGAGCAACAGAGCTTACACCTTGTTTAAACACCTTATCTTTCCTTAGGCTATAAAAGAGAAGCTTTTTAAGATTTGCAAGTAACTAAAGACCAACACATCCCACTCGAGCAGCATGTAGCTGCTTTAAAGGGCATAAATCTTTGATCGAGATAAAGAATATTGAAATTTCAGAGAAGTAAAACAAATATAATTTCTACTTTGAACAACAGAAGGTATCGATTTGAGCCTTTCAAGGTCAGTTCAGTGACAGCATATAACAATTACTCCTCTAGAAGATAGTAACTTCAGTACAAAGTGCAGAACTAAAATTGATTTCAGAGTCGAAAAGAACAATCTCACGAAGCGTTCATGGGGATGCCTTCAATGGTAAAAGTTATAACGAACCAAAAAACCAAGAATTACCAGCCTTGAAGCAACGGAACATTTTCTCCAGTGCTGAAGATAGATCCTTATAGCTGTTGTACATAGTAAGATTGACCTTCCTCAGGTACGGAGCACCATCCATGCTGACTTTGACATAATGACAACCTGCTACTAGCTTACCATTTGCATCTTCCTCAGTCTTTGGAGGACTACTAACCATATTCTTCCGAAAAGATCTAATTGGAGGCCATCCTACTACTTGTGCCCTGACCAAATAATAAAAGGAGCTTCAATTCATTTGTGGTTCTAATTATCTTGATTCTAGAACTTTACAGGTCAAAACTGAACAGCTAGATGCAAGAGTAAAGAAAAGATTAAGCCAAGTTGGTAAGGAGGGAGGGGGAACTACAGGTAATCAAACAGAGAGAAAAGAGATGACAGTACAACCAATTTATCAGAGATTCAATCAAAGCCATGACTCCTATAAATCATAGGATTACAACAATAACATCAATATCTCAACCGCCAGAAAGTTGGGATCAACTATATGAATAGTCACGAACCATGTCAACAACAACAACGACATACCCAGTGTAATCCCACAAGTGGGGTTTGGGAAGGGTAGGATGTATGCAGACCTTAGGTTGATTCCAATAGACCCTCGTCTGAAACAAAATAACAGCAGCAGAAGAACAACATGAACAAAGCAAAAGAAACAACATGTAGTACTAAAATTGAAGAATATGCTACTATTGAATAATAACTGACACTAAATAAGTAGAAGATGGGCAGAGGGCTCCTCTCCTACATATAGTACGACACACTCGGCTTCCTGCTACCCGCTACCTGTACACCCTAATCATCGACCTCCATACCTTCCTATCTAGAGTCATTAACCAGGTCGCTCCATTTTAAGCTCGTCTATGACCAATATAATGCCAAAAGAAAAACATCAACAACACCTCAGTCCCAAACAAGTTTGGGGTCAGCTGTATGAATTATCACCAATAATAATATGCAGATTTAGATAACGACAGCGCAGGATGGATGAACAAGATCCATATTGATGAAAAAGTTGAAAAGTATAAGAGGGTTGTGTTATACCGAAAGCCAGCATAAAACTAGTTAATTCATGATGAATCCTCACAATACAGAAAAAAACATAGGATCTCCAAGAAAAATATTGTGATGGTTGAAGGTTGAGCAAATACAACAAAAGAAATTTCTGTACACAATACACAAGTGCTGAGAATCAACAATTTCTCCAGTGAGGACATGGAGACAATACATGTATTCT
This sequence comes from Solanum acaule, assembly GCA_036250505.1. Lineage (NCBI taxonomy): Eukaryota > Viridiplantae > Streptophyta > Magnoliopsida > Solanales > Solanaceae > Solanum > Solanum acaule. Next base: position 51,963 of record JAJOOR010000695.1, read on the forward strand.
AAGGAAAAGAGACAGAGAAAACACCAAAACATGCTTGCATCATACTATGAATCTAAGCTAGCATTTGGCCATACCAAATTTTGGATTTTTGGGACTTCAACTAACAATACATCAAAAAAAAAAGATTCTAAGTAAAATGCATGTGGAAACACAACATCAAAAACTCAAACTTTTCAACTTCCTAATTTATAGCTAAACAAGAGCTTATATAAGTACTTTTTAAGGGTAAGTTTTGAAAGATTTACTTTGCAACTGGAGCAACCCCATGACTATTAGTAACAGAAATCAGTGCCTTTTTCTCTTCCACTGGTCTAGGTGATTTTGGAGTTGCCTCTTTCACAGAGCTACTCTCAGTACAAACAGAACCAAGAATCTTGTTTCCAACTTTTACACCCTTTGGAGAAACAATAAAGCTACTATTTTTAGCAAAATCAACTTCAGATCCAAAACCCCATCTCCCAGAATCACCATTTATGGTATCAGAAAAACCCCTTTTAGCTCCAGAAGGGAAAATTTTCAAAACCCCAAGTGGGTAATCATTCTTATCTGATGGTGATTCAGAACCAGGCAAGCCTAGTCTAAGTTCAGTTGCCTTAAAGTTCAAATCTTTACTGTCCATTGATGAAACACAGCTCTTATCAGAGTTTCCCTCTATGGATATAGACATAAAAAATTCAAGAAAATGGTGTGCAAGATTATCAAAGTAGCAGTGTGCTTGAGTTCTTGATTGTTAAGAAGAAATCAAAAAAGGGATTTTTGGGATTTCTGTAGCTTGTTTGTAATTTTATACAATTATGCCATGTCTGATCTCTCACCTACAAGCACACACATTCACTCACTGTAGCAGAAAGAGATAGAACTGGAATTAGAGAAATACTAACTCACTAACACGAGTGCGTGGTGGAGCAGTAAGTAATTCTTTATCTTTTTTTGAGAACTTTTGAGTACGAAATCGCTTTTATTAGAGTTATTTTACCTACTATGGATACCAAAACACCGAATGGAAAACTAAAAGATAAAAATTACTCTGTCTATTTTTACTTTTTCGGTATTAAAAACATATTGATAAATAACAATTTTACCATCTTATTTTTTAAATATAATAAATTTGTTTTTTTCTTTTTAAAATGACTACATTTAATAAAAGGAAAAAAGCTTAAATATGTCATCTAACTTTGTCAAATTTTTTATCTATATTATTCATTAAAAAATTGGTTCATCTTTATCATTTTTGTTTGGAAAAAAGGTTTATTCATGTCATTATTTATTAATCGAAATAGCATAGATGAGCCAATTTTTAACGAATGATATAAATAAGCCTTTTTGAAACAAATTTGAATGATATGTTTGAGCAATTTCCTAAAAAATAAATTAATTAATAATATGATTGAATCAAAATAGATCATGTGTAAAAATAATTTTTGTAAAATTAAAATTATACTTTTAGTTAATAAATAATGACATAAATAAAAAATTCAAATAAAAATGACATAAATAAATTAAATTTTTAACGAATGACGGATCAAAGAGAATATTATATAGGAAGAAGGCTGTGAAAACAGGGACAAATAAAACACAGCTAATTCTTTCAGTAAAAAAAAAGTGCTTTAGCTTTCTTGCTTTCTTTTTTTCTAACTTTTTCTAAAGCATGCATAATATTAGCATAATAATAGAAAATGTTTTACTCCCAAGATAAAAAAAAAAATTGATAAAAATTTAAATCAATCAAATCCAAAATAAATACTCTCTCCGTCCCATTTTATGTGACACCATTTCCTTTTTGGTCAGTCCCAAAAAGGATGTCACATTTCCTTATATGATAAGTATTTAAAGGTACAATTCCTCCTTTACCCTTGTTGGTCCCACTTAATTTTAAAATAATATTTCAATACATTTATGAGGATAGATAAAAGTGAGTCTACTTTTTAATGGGTAATTTGATAAACATTTCAAAGTCTTCATTTATTTTTTAAACTCCGTGCCCGATCAAATGTTGCCACATAAAATAAGACGGAGGGAGTATCAGAAACTAATAAGTAAACTCAAAAAAAAAAAAAAGTGTGAAGTGAAATATGCAGCAAGGGAAGTGCTATTATAACTAACAGTCATAGAATGTGCAAGTATGTGAACAAAAAAAATGGATGTCATAATCATAGGGGAAGACTTTTTAGGTTGTTAAAAATTGGGGACAAGATGAATCTTTAAACAACACAAAATTGACCCCATTTGAGATTTGATTAAACATGAGAAATTCTACCTTTAAAGTCCCACCAAGAAAACATCATGTTGATGTGTCAATATCAAGTTGGACGGAGTTACAGTATTAGATACGAGCATGAATTATTAGATTTTGCTTTAAAACTATTTTTGTATATAAAAAAATTATTAAATAATTAATAAAATAAGCTATGAATTTGATAAAAATTAGTTATTTATCTATAAATTTTAAATTTTGACTATTTTTTCTGAAACTGAACGCAAACACGACTATGGTAAGAGACCATGAACATTAGAGACGAACTTAGATTATTTAGAATGAGTTCAAGTTAACCTATCATACATCATAGCGCTTTTGTGATATATCTCGAAGGTACATAGTTTCATATAATAAATCGAAGGAATTCAATTGAATCTTTTTTTAAAAAACAGTGTTGCGCAAATAGAAAAAAGGAAATAATATAGATTAAGTTTTGATCCCCCTATAGTAATAACAAAGGTAATTTTAAATTTTTATGCTATGAGTTTGAATTTTTTTTAAAAAACTAAATAAAACGTCTGACTCTAACACATTAACACTCACCCGTCACCACTTAGTTTCTTGTCATGGACCTTGCTTATTAGGAAACATACATGAATTATGGGAAGAGACTGAACTTCTACTGCAACTACTAGTGTTACAAATTTCAGCAAATCATGCATAAATTAAAGCCAAGTTGTAGATGATACATGAACATGATCAAAATATATAGAAGTTTTCTCAAAGTATTATCCTGATAATAATTTTATATTGCTCAGACACTCCTAAAACGTTTTCAGTATTTAGTGAAAAGTTCGAGCAACATAATCTAACAGAAGCAGATGGAGCATATGTTTCAAATAGGTCGAACAAAACATAATATTTTTAACACAGAACATAGATATATGCGTAAAAAATTAATAAATATTAAATTTTTAACCCTATAAATTTAGAATATGATATAGATCATGATTTCAATGATAGAAACTCCAAAGGTTAATTAATTTGTCAAGTTTAACATTCTGAATCTACTTTTACTAATAATTTAATTAGAATTCATATATCCGATCTCAACAACTAAATTAGAGTAGTTATCCTAGCCATTTGGGAAATCTAGAAAGAAGATTGCTAGTGGAGGTTACTATTGGAAATGGAATCTTAAAAAGCAATTGAAAGTGCAACATGCATTGCCTAAATGCTCTCATGATCATTTCAATCATCAAATTCAATTGAGCAGAAGATCAATTGAATTTGGACATAGTCACCATAGTATTATTTTCAAAATTATTAGTATATATATCTAAGTTAGTAAATCAGGGCCGCTATGTCCTAAATTTGAAGTTTATGTATTTCTATTTCTATTGAGATATGAAAATCAATGTAATAGACATTGAATTTTCGTACACCTATAGGTTGGATGTAAGCCATCATGATAGGTTATAGTCTAATATATTATGTTAAACATTAATCTTAAGACAATGAAATCCGTTTTATGGTGATGGAAGGAATAAAGAAGATAATTTACTGAAAATAGAAGATATAAACATTCATTAAATCAACCTATTTCTATCTTATATTAATTTTATGCTGGCTTAATCATGTTTGTCCATCGAGTTACGTTATCATTGAGCCTAAAATTACGTGTACCATGAAAAGTTGTACACTTGTACTATATTTTATAAAATTCTTTACATAATTTCTCTTTTTCTATTTTGATATGAAATTCACCTAAGGTGTATATTATGTGCACTCTTTCTTCAGAAATTTATTGGTCTAAAACACTGACATTCCTTTTTTTCAACCCCCCCTTCGTTATGGACGTCACATACCCTTAGCGGTGAACCTGCTAAGTGCCGGTAACGGTAACTACCCCTAGTTGATACATATCACAACCAAAAATAATGGTTAGCAACATTATTTTTCACTTTTACGATATTTATTTACGGTAACTACCCCTAGTTGATACATATCTTAAATTGTTGATATATAAAAATTTATATAGTTTGACTCTCAATAAGTAAAACATCAAAAATAATTTGGCCCCTCAAACCAAGAAACCAAATATGGTGCGTCTCCCCTATCCAAGATTGTCACATGATATATAAATTCAATGAATACTTATTAGTACAATTCCTAATAAGTGTACTGTGTAAAATGAGAGTTTTACTAAAGCCCTTGTGAGGAAAAGGACCTCATGACTAATGAGTTATATCACAACAAAAAAATATTTATTGGGTTCCAACATAAAGAAAAACTTGCATGAATTATTGTACTTAACTTCCACTTGTTTCTTGTCATGGGAACCTTTTTGTTATAACCTAACCGCTTGGACTCTCCAAAATCGTTGTCACATTTGTGTCGTATCCTTTAAAAATTCATTACTTTTGAAGGATCCAACACACACCTATCAACATCTTTAAAGAGTCAGACCAACATAGTTTATAACTAGGCATAAATCATTTTAACAGTTTAAGCAAATTCTTTTTTCATTTCATTTTATGTGATAGTCTATATGAAGTTTATGAAAGAACTAAAAGACTTTTGATATAACAATAGCAAAATTAAGATTTTCACTAAAAAAAAAATTAAATAGGAGTATAAAAAAAGTAAACATACAAAAAGCCCAAAAAAATACAATAATGTTTGTTAGTATACATATAAAATAATTTTGAGTACCTTATGTGTATATATATACTAGTTTTTTGACACGTGCGTTGCACGTGATTACTAATTCAAAAAATATATTTGTTATAGTAAATAGTATTGCTTATTTAAGTGTAGATTTGAATAATAAGTTTAGCACAAAGTAATATTGCAAATTCTTTTGTGAATGTTCAATGTGGATCGTCATATATATCTCCTATTCAAGCGAACCTATGAAGATGGTCACTGAAAATTTGTATTAGTTAAATGCAATAATGTATATATTTATTTCAATTTGATGAGGTTTAATCATGCAATTTGTCGTATCTCACTAATACTACCTTATAGACGATATTTGATGTGTATTTTTCTTGTCACCTAACCAGATGTGCTTTGCACCTGTATTCCACGTTAAACTGTTTAGATGTTTTTATTTTATAAGTTATAACATAATAGATGATGTTCTTGTTGTTGGCTCTCATATTTGACTTCTCAATTGACTGTGTACATAAATCAAAGATAGTTATCTGACTTACCATAGTTAACTGGGAAAGGTTTCCTTTTTTTACCAGAAAAACTAACAATTAAAATTTAAGAATATACTCTATCTGTGAAATCATATATATAATCACATGTTCATCTTACAACAAACAAAGAGATAGTCCATATACTTGTAAACGGTTTTCAATTTATTCAACTAAGCATGATTCGTCAAAGGAAAAATAACAACACCGTGTTATCACATATATAGGGACGGTATAATAATATGAAAAATTATTGGTCTAAAGATAATATAAGGAAAGATGAAAGATAGAAATAATTAATGTAATGACTATAGAATTTATAATATTATAACTAAGAATATAGAATAGTGTGAATAACGCTTGCAATTATTAGTAATAACTAAGAGAATTTATAATGCTATAACTAAAGAATTAATGTGCAATAGTTAATTTCTAATAAATTTTATATTTACATAAATAAATAGGACTTTTAATTAATGTTACTATTTTTTTTATAGTTATTAGATTTTAATTAAGTGTAGGGACAAAATGTAAATGTTTATTCCATATTACTGAATATAAAATTTATTTTGTAAATGATAAATTTTAAATGATTCATATATATTCACATCTTTTCACATATGTTGTGAGTTTTTTTTTTTTTTTAAAAAGAACTTGGAACATTTTAAAATAATATATTTTGAAGTTATAAGATCTTGTTAACTTGATAATACATTTGTGACATATATAGTACTTTAATTTAAATATAAATACCTACCCAAATATAAATATATATTTGCATTAATGAAAATATTTTTCTCATAAAAGTTAGCTATGTTAAATAAATAATTAAAATTAAACTAATACAAACTTCAACTGGCGTTATTACAAATCATATGAACTTTTCTTCGTCTAAAATACTGAATATTAAGAAATAGTAAATAAGTAAAACAAAAGAGCAATGTTTATATGGTAATACCTATTTTGAAGCAAACTTCCTGAAAATCTAAATCACATAAGTATCATTGATAAATAAAGTCATTCTTTTGTCTTGACCATCAAAAAATAAATCGTGACAATTCTCTAAATTTTGGGAAAATATATTCAAAAGCATATATCTACATCACAAGAGAAATTGTTAACAAAAACAAATGAATTTAGACTATATCATGCTAACTTAATATATTCAAACATTACATACTAATGTATATATTAGGCAAAAGAATAATTATTGTATCATCAAAATTATTTTCCTCAAATTCTCGAGGTTATGAAATATACCCACTTAGGATAGAACAATTTACTTCATCAGAATAGTGGTACCTCATATTCCGCTAAGCTTCAAACTCACTCAACGATAATAAATCACACAAAAAAATTTAAAATGCAAGAAGAAGAAGAGTAGAAGATTAAAAAAAATTGTGGTTGAAAAATGAGAGGAAACCCCTCTATTTAATTTATAGTCAACAAATGGTAGTATGAACAAGTATTTTTTGTGTCTAATTTTCTGAAAAGTCACGACCTTTCCGAGAAGTCACAACCCTTTGGAAAAGTCACTACATATTGAAAAAATCACAACTCTTTGGAAAAGTCACGACTCACGAAAAATTACAACCCTTTGAAAAAAGTCACAACTTATCGGAAAAGTCACAACTCATCGAAAGAGTCACAACCTAAGTTAGGGATATTATAGTAATTTAACATTTAAGTTAGGAATTCATGTATATATATATATATATATATATATATATATAATCCGGATGAACCCCTTTGAACTCCTAACTCCGGCCATGGTGGTATTTACCAAGAGTACCCTTGGGGTTCTTTGATATGAGGGATAAAGGATAATAAGTTCTTAATAAAATACAAGATTATTTTATTAAATATTTGGTTATGAGTTTTATTAGCTAATCCCGATATTATTTATTTCACTATTTATATTATAATAATAAAATAAATTATATATATATATATATATAACAATAACTAATTTTACGAAATAACTTTATTTATCTCATTCCCGTAGAAACCATCCTTTTAGAGTTTGTGGTGTTGAATGACATGACCAATTTAGTGTAGTACTACTAATATGGAAAAAGGAAAAGGTAGACCATTATGGCAAAGAATGAGAAGATGACAAGAGTAAAAGGTTTAATAATTTGATGTGATTCACCTCTTTGTACCATATAATCCAATAATGGTTAGAGGCCTTCGTATTTTTTATTTTTTTGGTGGGGTGGATTGTTCGATCCTTTTAAATTTCAGTTTGATTTTTAAATTTTCAATAATGTGCATGTAGTCGACTCAATTTTTTCATGTTTGATTTGATTTACTTTGGTTTTTAAATTTTGATTCTTATATATTTGTGAAGAATGTCAGCAATTAAGAAACAATAAATAACCTCACAGAGAACTTAAAAACAATTCCAACTATATCGTTCCAACGCAACGACAATTAATATAGATTTGTTTGGTTTGATTAGATATAAGGCCTCAATATTTGACTTTCTTTTAAACTAATTAACGAGTTTTTTGATAACTTCGATCAAAGATCCATCTCAAATAATCTTTATGATTACCAATAATTGAATTTTTGACAATCGTCTTTATGTTTTAATTATTCTTTCTTTCTCCACTCTCTAATTTCTAAGAGGGTATTAAAGATAAGAGTAAAACTGAACCAAATAACTTTAAAAAGGTCGAATAGGTGAATATTATTGAATAAATAAAATGAATACACGTAAAACAAAAAAAGAAAAAAAAATTCTCTTATTATTTGAGAAACCAAAAAAAAGCAAAGAAAATAAAATTTTGAACATGTCTTAAAACTTCGTTTCTTCGATGCACTGAAGTACCATGACCCTAAAACCAAGAACCAAAATTTTAGAAAATATAGAATTGAAAACTAATTCGATTTGATTTTTCGATATTTATGTCCACCATGCTATGTTGTAGCATAAAAAAAAAAGAGATTATGGGGTGAGAGAGGCTCGAACTCTCGACCTCAGGATCACTCTTTAGCTATGAGACCTACGCGCTAGCCAACTGCGCCACCACCCCATTGTTGTTCTGTTATTCAAACGACAATTATTACTTACTTACTACATTTTGTGGTATGCATATATTGGGTTCATTAATATTTATACACAAAGTACTACTTTTTTTGTGGTTATGCTTAAGGAAAGAAGGATGTGTATTTTGGTGAGTGAAGATATAATAACATTTAAAACTTGTCTAAACTCGATGTTTATATCAAGATAGACTGTTTATCTTATGCATGAGATGAAATTTCGACAAAGCAACATGCATTCGAATACTCTTTAAAAGAGAGTAACACTCTCAAAAATAACGTGTAGAGGAGATTGTTTTACCACTGATAATGTGTTGTTGGGATTTGGTCCCAGGTCATGGGGTAAACTATGTATTTCCCTTAATTATGAATTTTAATGCATGATACCAATGTATATGAAAACATGTATCATGCATGTACTAAATAAAGTGGTATAAATATCAGTGCATTTTATCAATATAATACATAATGTTGATATAAATTATGACTAGAGGCGAATGTGGAGTACTAGTATAATGTTCATCTGAATTCAGTATTTTATCGTGAAGTATAATTTTATGTATAAAATATAATGAATTTAACTATGAACCTTAATAATTGAACTTATAAAACTTGAATTCTGAATCCGTCTCGATCAGGTTGAATACCTAAAATGACCAGACCAAGTAGTGGAAAGTTGTATATTTTTTCTATATCAAGAAAGGCCTCCATTATTATAATCCTTAAACTCTAGCCGCAAGCCCACAATGGACTAAGTGGAGGTCATTTTTAGAATCTTTTAAGGCACAAGATAAGAAGCAACATGATAACCATAAAATTAAAGAGTCCTCAAATTTCAAGCTTTGCATTATGTGATACACAACAAAGTCACTAATTAAGTCTTCCATTTTTTGACAAGACTTTAAGCAACCACTTCTTGTAGTGCTTTCTAAGAGAAAAAAAATGCTTCTTTAACTAATTTAACATACCAATACTAAGGTGTGTACACACCAATAACAATGGCCATATTAACTAAATTTCCGGCAAAATGATTGAACTTCAGTTATATGAAACCGATTTAGTTAAAATTAATGCTAGATATTGTAACGGTGAAGTTATCTTGAGATTGGTATACGTGCAAAAAATTTTAATGAGCAGACACAACACTTTAACAAAAAAGACATTTAGTGACAATAGAATTTTCATTTAGTGGCAATATTTATTGCCGCAAAAAGATTTAACAATAGTATTTATTGCTGCAAAAACATTTAGCGGTCATTGAGTTAATGTCATTGCATGTAAAGTCACTAAAGCACATTTATATAGAAGGCTGATTATAAATATACATATTTATTATTACAGCTAAGTATAATATAGAGACAATTATATGATTGTCACTAAACCCTTTAATTGTTATAGTGCAAATTAAATGTCAACGCCAAAATTTTCATGCACTTTGTCTGAAATTTTATCAAATTGACTATTTTGCATTTGCATACAAATTGGCCCGGTAAGGAAGTAAAGCGCTCCCCATCGAGCTGACTATTTTGTATTTGTATACGAATATACCTTATTAAGAAAGTGAAGCGCTTTCTACCAAGTTATTTGATATGTGCGTATTATATTGAGATTGAGAATTATGTTTAGAAAAAAAATCAATTTTGCGCAATGAGAATAGTCGATGAAACTTAAGCCAATGAAAATACTATATGATAAACTTTTATTTCTATATAATAAAATACTAGATAGCAAAATCATTTCAGATGCAAAATTGACAAATTGCCATTTCCAAGATGACATAACAAATACATAGGACAATTCATAATTAATTTGGATTAATTTTTATTACTATAGACATGGTATAATTTTACTAGCAGTTTATAAAATCAATGAGACTCAAATGAAAAAAAAATGACAAAAATATTTTCTTAGGAGTAGGTTTAGAATAATCCATAAGATATACTCATAAACAGTTTTGGTCTTTTATGTTTGATAAAGGAAAGTTTTATTTTCCGTCAAATATTTAATAAACTTTGGATATTACATTCGATGAGAACTTTGAAAAAAAAAAAACTAGAAACATTAGGAAAGTCCCATCGAAATCGAAACTATATATACTAAATACACTTCCATGTATGAGTTTGTATTGCCTTTTTTTATGGTTCATATTAAACCTAACGATCCGAGTTGATTAAATATTCAACATATACCAAAAATACTCATTTTTTATAATTTAATGAATCAAACTAATAAGTATATTTAAGGAACGATTTTGAACTTACACCTAAATAAACAAACCATTTTTGTTATTTTTCTCCAATAAATGCCAAATGAATTTTTTTTAAAAGTATCACTAGTATTTTTAATTTGTATTTTCTTTTGAGTCAATTTTGAATTTTTCTTTTTATGTAGAGGAATTCACCCTTTGATGGGCTAACTGTGAAGTGGGCTAGCTTTTCCAACAAGGCCCACAAGCCCACAATGATACCTTCTTTTGGGATCTTTTAACATTTTACAATCTCGATAAATTCGAATTCGCATCACATAAAGTTCGTTAAAATAAAATGAGTCTAAATAGAATGATACAAAGAATAAAGAATCGATGCATCAACTAATTTGAAGTTGAAGTGGATTTGATTGATTGATATATTTATCCTAGCGTATATATATATTCTTGAAATTCGATTTCACTAATTATTAGTGTATGGAAAAAGTTTACAATTAGGCTTAATTAATTTGAAAATTATAATTAAATTGATGCCGTAAGTTTAACAATATGTTCATAACACACTTCCAAAACAAATGACTGACCACTATAAGACAATAATTTATTGTCATCAACTTAGCTGAGATTACAAAGTAGTTATTCGATCGATATTATTGACATTTTAGTGGGCCCTACGTATTGCAAATTTGAATCAATCGGTCTGTGATTTTCAAATGTTAAGTTTAAGTTATATACATCGTCAATGTAAATAATTTTATACAATATCATGTCATTCAAAAAGGATATCTACCTACCATCTGTAGCTACGTTTTCTTAAAATATGAAATTTGTAATGTCGAACGTAAGATAGATTTACTTCTTATAACGATAAAAGTGAAGTTAAAATTTATTATACTGACCGACTTTGTATATAACTTAAACTCGAATTATTTTAATTGACATCATAAGTCATGGTATATTATTGGCATATGGCTATATGTAGCCAAATGGCATTATTTTTGTCGATTTTTTTATTAAGGAAAATTTCAAACATATAAAGGAATCATTTTGCATAAGGCAAAAAACAAACTGTTAAATAGGTTGAACAAAAAAAAAAACAATTTCATTAGCTTTCTCTCTATTTTTCTGGAAAAAAAAAACTCATCATTTTTTCTCTCATTCTCAAAAGTTTTGTATAGAATTAAAAATATTTTTTTTCAGTCATAATTTTGTGGTGATGGAGAAAATTGAGGAAAACAATTCAGATATATTGAAAATTAATTCTGAAGATGTTTCAAGTGACAAGAAATTAGGTGGCCTCAAAACCATGCCTTTTATTATTGGTATGTGATTTTATCATTTATTATTTTAGCCCTTTGGTATGGATTTTTTTCCCTCTTGAATTAATCGTATGTTTGGTACGACAGAAGTCATATTTTCAAAAAATATGTTCCATGAAGAAATCATAATTTTCAAGAAAGGGGGAAATTAAATAACTTCCCTAATCACTCTTGGGTGGAAGTCACTTAATTCCTTGCAGCTATCTTAATTTTTAACTTCCATTATTAATGTATAGTACTAAAAAATTTCATGAAAATAAAATTATTAGATTTACAAATTTTCGTAGTAATCATTAATAATTTCCACCTCCAACCAAACATCGAAATAGAATTTTGAAAATATGTATATATTTTACATGAAACAATGATATATGTCATACCAAACAAGCTCATGGTGAATATTTTTAATGGATAACATTTCCGACAAGTCAATTTCTATCTTTTTTTTAATAGTAGTGATATATTAATTTTTAACCCTTTTTTTTATGATGGCAATTGACAGCAAATGAGGCATTGGAGAAAGTTGCAAGTGTAGGATTAATTTCAAATATGATTTTGTACTTGAAAAATGAGTATCACTTAACTAATGCTAGTGGTGCAACTATTCTTTTTTGGTGGAATGCTATGTCAAATTTCACACCAATATTTGGAGCTTTTCTTGCTGATTCTTACTTGGGAAGATTTTACGTCATTGCTTTAGGGACATTCATCACCCTAATTGTAAGTATATATATATTCTCTAGATCTTATTTTATTGTTATATGGATAAATTCGATCGGTGATCATTCAGTTTTGTGTTTATAATCACATATAAATCATTTTATGTGATAAATTCGAAGTTGAATGACCATCGTGAAATTTATTATTCATATGTTAGTTGTTTGTTACTTTCATTGAAATTTATTATTTGAGGTGGATCTAGGACATAATTTGTGTGTTTGGTTGAATCAATGATTTTTAATTCAAGTTAAGTATAAAAAACAATAGTTTGGTGCATGAAATATCTAGCTTCACGTAGGATTTAGAGAAGAACTGCACCTCAAGGTGGTGTAATGTAGTCGGTCTACACTGACACACTATTAATCAATTTGCAATTTTTGTCTCACGTTTTTGACATAAATGTTATCCACGAGTCAAATTGTAATAAATTTTTGACCAAGCATACATTATTTCAAATGCTGAAGTTATTTCCCAAAAATAATGAATATGTTACTTATGGCCAAGCATAAACACAAACACTACTCAATCATGTTGAATTTACTGACTCTATATCCTGATTTCGTCTCTGCTTGTTATCAAGTTTAAATTTAACACTATATATTATTTTGATTATAGGGAATGGTGGTACTTTGGTTAACAGCTACACTTAAAGAAGCAAGGCCACATGCTTGCAAATTAGAATTAGGAAATTGTCTAAAACCAACCATTGCTCAATATGCATTTCTATTTTCATCATTTGCATTGATGTCTATTGGAGCTGGTGGAATTAGGCCATGTTCATTAGCATTTGGTGCTGATCAATTTGACAATCCTAAAAATCCCAACAATGGAAGGATCTTGCAAAGTTTCTTCAATTGGTAATATGCATTTAATTTATTATCATAACGTCATAAGTAATACCATGTTTGATAGATGATTGCGCGTTTTTAGAAATTTACTGAATTATTAACCACGCTACAAGAAAAATCAAGATTTCTGTTGAACACTCGTTAGAAGTTCGTTGGAAATTGCACTCATTAACGCAAATGTTTGTTGTACCATTTAAATTTACTCATGTTGTGTTACGTTTATATTGTTACTCTATATATAAAGGGTAATATAGTCTTAAAAAAATAGTTTAGAGATATAACATGTTTTTCCTATATAAAAGGACCAAAACAGCAAACATCTTGATTGATTAAAGATTAAATATGTTTAGTGAAATATTATAAGGATCGAATCAGAATTTATCAATAACTAAGGGACAAAAAATACTATTTAACCGCGCTACCATTTAATTTTCCATATATTGTATCAAGATTTTAGAATATACAACATGTTCCCTACATAAAACCTTTAACTAAGACCAATAAAAGCTAAAATGTGCTTGTTATATATAACAAAGACCAATAAAACTTATCAATAACTAAATGGACCAAAAAATAGTATCATCCTTTCTTTTAAAGGCGAAATGATCTGGAAGACTCATGTAGTTAACTTTGTTTGTCAGTTGACCCTGGACCCTGGAGGTCGTCCAGCTGACAACGAAACCAAGTACAAAGGTTTTCTAGATCATTTCGCCTTTTAAAAATCCTCTTTAATTTGTCATATCATCTTTATTTTTGTTATTTATCGCGAATATTATTTTTGTGCTATTTTTTTCCAACAGGTATTATGCAGCAGTAGGAATATCAGTGTTGATTTCAGTCACAGTCATTGTGTATATTCAGACACAATTTGGTTGGGTTGTGGGATTTGGAGTGCCTGCAGGACTAATGTTTTTGGCAACAATTTTTTTCCTTTTAGGTTCAACCATTTTTATTAAAATAAAAGCAAATAAAAGTTTGTTTACTAATTTTGTTCAAGTTATTGTTGTGGCATGGAAAAATAAACATCTTGCATTTCCTCCTATGGATTCTAATGGATGGTATCATCATGATCATGAGAAGGGTTCAAGATCTATTTTTCCATCCAATAAACTAAGGTATGATTTTTCAATTTCGATATTTTTCAACTGCTATAGTGACGGACTGTTATTAGAAGAAGAAAAAAGACCACAATATCTAAGTTTTTATTTTCTAAATATCAAATTCTAATGAAAGGAAAATCTTTTAGTGTTGTGTATTAAAGTATCAAAATGTTTAGACATATTATTGGTAATTTTAGAGATTTTATTTCTATAAAAATGGTTAATTATTATGTTACTAATTAGTAAAAAAGAATATAGTTGTTATTGAGAGGTAATTTTATAAACTACTATAATGATATGATTGTTAGTGTAGTTCAATATATTATAGTGAGTTCATAACATTTTTATCAAGTTGCAAATTAATACTTATTATTACTCATTTATCTATAGATTTTATTTATATAAGTAACATGATTGTGTAATTAAACTTCTCTACATATAAGTGTGTAGGTAGTGTATGTATATTTTAGGTATAATACATAAATGTCTTTTAACTTACTTTCAGCTGACATTTATGCCTTTCAATTTTGGGTGTACATAAGTAGACACTTAAACTCGTATAATATTAAACAAGTAGAGATACGCGTTCTACGTGACATAATAACACGCATGTAGGACGCCATGTATGACACAAATTTGCCATGTAGGATCCTACATAAGACGAATGTGTCTATTTGTTTAATTTTGTACAAGTTTAAGTGTCTACTTGTGCACACCAAAGTTGAAGGACATAGATGTTAGCTGAAGCCAAGTTGAAGGGCACATTTATGTTTTATGCCTATATTTTATATCAAATATACATATATTATACATAATATACATACCTATATATACATGCATTGATAATATATATGTCGTGTATATTTCAGTCATGTTGATAAACTAGTTGGTCCAACCGTATATATCTATAACTAACTATTTTTGAAAAAAGTGCAAGTTTCATTGAATCTTGAATTGACAAGTTATTGATACCAAACTTTTTTTTTGGATAGGTTCCTAGATAAGGCATGCATAATTAGAAATCCAGAGAAAGATTTGAACCCTAATAATGGAATATCTACAAATCAATGGAATATTTGTACAATTCAACAAGTTGAAGAATTCAAATCATTGCTCAAAGTACTTCCAATTTGGTCCTCAAGCATTATGATAGCAGTAACAATAAGTCAACATGCATTTCCAGTACTACAAGCAAATACAATGGATAGACATTTATCAAAAGGGAGTAATTTCCAAATCCCAGCAAGTTCCTATGGTGCATTTGGGGTTCTAACATTGACAACATGGCTAGCCTTCTATGATCGAGTCCTCGTGCCCTGGATCTCTAGGTTCACGAGGAAACCACGAGGTCTCAGCTTCAAACAACGTATGGGGATAGGATTGTTACTTTCCTGTGCGGCTCAGGTTGTGGCTGCACTAGTGGAAAGAGAGAGACGTTCGCGAGCCCTAGAACAGGGGCTCGCGGACCATCCATTTTCACAAGTGGACATGTCAGCAATGTGGCTAGTCCCGCAACATTGTTTGATAGGACTAGCTGAGGCGTTCAACGCGATTGGACAAATAGAATTTTATTATTCCCAATTCCCTAAGAGTATGGCTAGTATTGGAGTGGCATTGTTTTCATTAGGAATGGGATTTGGGAATTTGGTTGGAAGTTTAATTGTGGAAATTGTTGATCATGTTTCAAGTAGAGGAGGGAAAGTGAGTTGGGTGTCAAATAATTTGAATTTAGGTCATTATGATTATTATTATTGGGTACTTTGTTTGTTGAGTGTTGTAAATTTTTTCTATTTTATTGTGTGTGCTTGGGCTTATGGATCTGATGAAGATAAACGAATTTGGGAGGAAGATCAAGTTGAAAAGAAAGGAGAGATTGTTATGTTGTAGTTTTTGTTTTAATCAAAGTGAATGTATAATTTATGTATACTGATCATGTTATAAAGAGTAAATCTGTTCGGCTATTTAGGTAAAGATTTAAAAAAAAAAAAAAAACATGTTTGACCCTTTCTATATGTTTTTCCTTTTCTTTTATGCTTTTAGAAACTTATGTTTAATTTTGAATTTGAAAACAATTAACTTTATGCTTTTTACTTTATTATTTATGAGAAGTTGCCAAGTGTCTTACAGAGTTATAGTCACACAAATACCATGATATGTTTAAGAGTATAGAATCTAAAAGTCTTTGTTATATTATTAAATTTTCTGCAATTCAAACTATGTCACATTAATTGGAGTAGGAAACGTATGTCATACACTTTTTCAACGTGCATGACAAAACTACTAACAAAGTTTTTTATCAAAGGTATTGAATTCAAATTCTAATCACGGAATCACATTAGTTAGGAGCGCTTAGTTCAGAACGAATTTTAAATTTAATCGGAACATAATACAGTATCAAGTCAAGTGAGAAACAGCCAAATGAATCCAGCTAGTTATCGCCAAACTCGCCACAAAAGTCGTTCTTAGCCGTTAGCAAAACATGGTCCCATCTTTCAACAAAAAATAATCATTATTTCTATCATCTCAAAAAAATTCAAATTTATTGACAAAACTTTAATAAACCCTCTCTTTATTTAATGTTTTCTTTTTGAAACACACACAAAAAAAAAGAGAGTAAAAACATATTTAGTACTTTTGTTTTTTCTTCTTCCTTTCTTGAAATCCTTCTTTAGAAAAGATTTTTTTTTTTTTGAATATGAATGTTTCAAAGTTCATCAAATGTGTGACTGTAGGTGATGGAGCTGTTGGAAAGACATGTATGTTAATTTGTTACACAAGTAACAGATTTCCCACTGTAAGTTTTAATTCTTTAATTTCTTTCCAACGGTTCGAAACTCGATGGATAATGAACCGACTCCGTTAGGCTTCTCAAAATTAATTATTAGGCTTTTGTTAAGATTTTGAACATGTGACGTGTGTCTGACTTACACATTACACATTGCACTCTTATTACTAGAAAAAAGTCTTAAAGATCCTTTTTTAGTTGATGAGTACATGACGTTAGATAAGAGGCTATAGATGATACAGATTAGAATAGAAGGTTAGTTAGGTAGTTGAGTGTTGTTTGGCTTATTCTTCCATACCTGTAGCCGTAATACTAATAATCGTCTTATTTTGTTGTAGTTATTGTTACTTTTTAAGAATATAGGAGTTCTGGCATGCTTTTTCTTTTTTCCGAAACTACTTTTGTTTCCAAACCTCATTTGTGGGATTATACTGAATATGTTGTTGTTGTATTTTTTGCAGGATTATATTCCTACTGTGTTTGATAATTTCAGTGCTAATGTGTCTATGGATGGAAGAATTGTCAATTTGGGATTATGGGACACTGCCGGTACTTTTTCTTTAAATAGATTTATTAGGTTCTTAATCTTTGATTTGTGTGCTTAATTAGTACTATTATCTTATGGATTTTTATTTTTTTTGGTGTGTTTTTAAAGGTCAAGAAGATTATAGCAGATTAAGGCCATTAAGCTATAGATGTGCAGATGTATTTGTATTAGCTTTCTCTTTAATCAGTAGAGCAAGCTATGAAAATGTTCTAAAAAAGGTATATAATCTTAATTTATTGTACTAAGTGTCTTAATTTATCATCGTTTAGTACTTTGGACCATTCTCGAGACTTCACTTGTGGGGCTATACTAAATATGTCGATGTTGTTATTGAAGTTTTTGGACATTCATATTTCGTACACTTGTTTGCAAATCCTTTCTCATTTTCCCTTGGTCTTAACGGAGCTCCAACCTGAAATATTCCGAATCATAATCAGAAGTAAAAGGATACATTTGAACCTTTTTCCTAAGGTATTTTGATACGTGCTGGAGATCCGATGAAGTCAAGGGTAAATACAAGAGGATTTGCTAACGGTAAGAGTATAAACGGCCTCAAAGTATAACGTGGGGTAAAATTGAGATATTTCATATAGTAGAGCGATACTTTTGACCCTTTTCCCTACATAGTGGTTTGCTGTCTTTTCGTTGAACGAACATATGGTCAAATTTGCAATTTCATTATCGAGTAGTTACTCTGTTTACTCTGAATTATATGCAGTGGATGCCTGAACTTCGTCGTTTTGCTCCTGATGTTCCAATTGTACTTGTTGGAACAAAGTTAGGTAAGTATCAAAATGGATTCAAGTTTTATCGGATTTTACTGTATTCGAGCCCCTAAGATCAGAACCTGAGACTTTGTGTGCATATGTTTTCTTATATGTACAGATCTTCAAGATGACAACGGATATCTAGCTGATCATATGGGGTCAAATATCATTACACCTGCCCAAGTGTGTTATCGCTATATAGCATTATGATTTTTAAAACACTTGATATAGATGGAACGTTACAACTAACTCGATTAGCTGGAATACAGGGTGAGGAGCTAAGGAAACAAATTGGTGCTGCAGCTTATGTAGAATGCAGCTCTAAAACACAACAGGTACTTCAATTCTGCTGCAAATTAACCTTAGATATGGAATGCATTCAGCTTCATCAAGTACACGTCATCTGCTAGACGTTTTTTAGCTATTATATAGGAGCGTTGTTGTTGAACATATCGTCATAGTATTAGCCTTATACATGTAGTTTCTGGCTTTTGATATTTGTTACCATCTGTTATCATTTGTGTTTTAGTTACTGCATTATTTCGTTGTTGTTAGTGTTCTTTTTCTTGATGCCCTGTACTGCTTCCCGTATTAATTGGCCTGTTTTCTCCGTTATCATATCTCCTTTTTCATAACTACTTTGATTTGCTTCACTTGAGCCAAGGGTCTTTCAAAAACAACCTCTCTACCCCTTACAAATCTCTACCCCTACTTTGTAGGGGTAAGGTCTGCGTACACTTTACCCTCTCTGGACCTCACTTGTGGGATTACACTGGATATCTTGTTGTTGTTGTTATCAAACATATTGTCTGTTCACTAAACTATTTGTATGTATTTGTCAGAATGTGAAAGCTGTTTTCGATACTGCAATCAAGGTTGTGCTTCAACCTCCTAGGAGGCTGGAGGTTTCAAGTAAGAAAAGGCACAGAAGCACAGGCTGCTCAATTGTGTAAGTGAAAGCATTTTCTTATAATGTGAAAGCTATATATGGTATCTGTATCCATATTAACCATCCATGTGCACGGACTCTCCAAAAATGTACTACTTTTGGAGGATCCAACACACATCGGTGACATTTTGGAAGAGTCCGAGCAGCATAGTTAGTTCTAAGACCAAAATCTTAAAAATGACAGACTTTAAGACATTGTTGAACTCACTAATAACAAGGCATTCTTACTTGAACTTTGAACAGCTCTCAAAACTGTCTCAATGTAGTTACAACATGAAAATTTCCACAATATGTTGATCCTCTATCTCCAACTTTTCCACTATCTAACGTCTCATTTCTTTTCGATAGCAGGGGGATCGTATGTGGAGGCTGTGATGCTGTTTAGCGAAACGTTAGGTTTTATTTCGTGCTATATTATTTCATAAGATTATTAAAACGAGCTTGGGATTGAGGCGTAGTTGAGTTAATGCAAGTTGTTGTTTTTGGTGGCATCAGAAGGAAATTAGCATTTTCTACTTGATGATTTGAAATATCTTAATATGGCTTAGGCAAAGTTGTTCTTCATATAGCTTTTGTTTTGTACCATAAACTAGATGTATAAAAGCATAGGGAATTTGTTGATTCCCACATTGATGTACTTTAAATGTGTATGAGAATTTATGTTACTCGGATTCATTCAAAAATATTGTCAATTTTGTTTCAGATTCTCTAAAAGCTATTCATTGTTTTTTGAAAAATCTGACACAGGCGCGGAAATATTAGGGTTGAGAAGAATATGTAAAGAAACAAAATATTGTCAATTTTGTTTCAGATTCTCTAAAAGCTTATTCATTTTTTTTTTTGGAAAATCTGACAGAGGCGTGGAAATATTAGAGTTGAGAAGAATATGTAAAGAAACAAAATCCCAAAGATTACTACTAAGCAATAGCCTTAGATAATTCTTCTCTTCTTTCTATTTGTTATAGAGCCAAAATTTAAAAGCAATTGTTCCTTTCGAATAACGCTAGACTTGGGTCTAAATATTATGTATAATTCATGTAGATCGATTATAAAAATTAAACAGTAAATTCGATTGATTATTTGTGTCACGATCCAACCCATCGGGCCGTGCGGGCACCCACTCTAATGCCTAAGTAGGAGAACCCTTATATCCCAATAGTTAAAACATGCGAATTTTTTTTAACGAAAAATGGAGATAAATGAAATCATCGAGTTTTCATAAATAAAACTTTAAACAATTTAGAGTTAAAACTTGTAATGTAACTAACACCCCCCAAGAATCTAGTCTAAACAGGTACAAAAGCTACTAAGAGTACAACTGGACATAATAAATTAAGACACAACTCCCACCATGCGGAAGGAAAGATAGAAGCTGCTGGAGAATTTCTTCGTCTTCACCTAATGGAACATCACCAACCTGCGGCCGATCTATGTCAAAGACATAGCAAGAGTAGTATCAGTACAACTACACGTACTGGTAGGCATCATCGGTCAACCCGATGCCTACCACATAACATAAGAAACCAACTAGTAAGATCATGAAATAAAACCACTCGCTGCACGGAGGAATTGCAGATAATTTTCTGGTTTTTCGGACGACATGACGGTGAATTTGGCCAAGAATCCGCAAGATATCGCCATCTTCACGCTAGAAATCTCCTTCTCCTTCTTTCCCAAGCTTAGAGCAGCTTTCTGAGGGTTTCCAGGGTGTTTTACGACTAATTTAGGTATTTTAGGAAAAAGGAGAAAATAGGATTTCACGTTATTTACATTTTGTCTTGCCTATCCCGCTCTGGCGCCAACTTACCCCGCCCTGGCGCCGCCGCCCTAGCGGCATCTGGCCTGCCTTGGCGGGACAATGGCCTAGAATTTCCCAAATTTTTTTACTTTTCCTAATTAACGACGGTTCGGGTCGTTATAATTTGTATAAAGATCCTTAATTAAACAACTGAAACAAAAGGGACCGAGGGCAAAAAATTCACTATCCCACATTAAATTTTATTTAAATGAATACTTCATTTATCTCAATTTATATGACATTTTTTTCTCTTTAATTCGTCTCAAAAACAATAGTGTCAAGTTTAGTTAAGTAAAGATTAGTTAGTTATTTCATTTTTTAGCTTGCATAAACCAATACATAGATTTCCTCGTAAAACTTATTGTCACAACTCGAAATTGGGCTATGATGACGTCTATCACAACCTCCAAGTAGGCAAGCCAAAACCCCATAGCCAACACCACACAAAAGCTACATAAAGGGGGCAAAACAGTAAAAACACATAAAAATGACCACAAAAGTCATTACACTTATACATGTAAGTATTAATAAGCGAGTTTCTAAATTGTAAATCAAACATTATATTAAATATATTACATTTTCTATATAGCAAGAAAAAATACTACCAAACATGATATCATGAATAACTTGACTTCTAACCCGCGACTAAACTACACTTCAATAATTGTTGTTATTAAAACTAGGCACGTGCAATGACTCTAACTCACGTGACATAACCAATCATCATCTTCTTCTTTAAAAGTCAAAAAAAATAATCTAAACTTTCCTTTTGCAGTTCAACATAGAAGAAAAATAATATGGATCCTCCATCAACGAAGAGCTGGAGCATCCATACCCGAAAAGAGATCACCGTAAAATACGAAATCTTCAACCGGATCGGCGCCGGAGCATATTCCGATGTATACAAAGCTCGACGGAGATCCGATTCTGTCACCGTCGCTCTCAAAGAAATCCACGATTATCAATCAGCGGCTCGGGAAATCGAAGCGTTACAGACGCTTCAGCATTGTCCAAACGTCGTCGTTTTACATGAGTATTTCTGGAGGGAGGATGAAGATGCGGTGCTTGTATTAGAGTATTTGCATACAGATTTGGATTGTCTTATTAAGGAAGCGAAGAAATGGGAAAAGGGATTGAGTTTAGGGGAGATTAAGAGATGGATGATGCAGATTTTATGTGGAGTTGATGCTTGTCACCGGAATTCGATTGTACATAGAGATTTGAAGCCATCGAATTTGTTGATTTCTTCTGATGGGATCCTCAAATTGGCTGATTTTGGACAGGTGCTCATTATTTTCTGTTTTTTTAAGCTCAACAATATCAAATTAATCCATCAATTAAAAGTAGTTTTGATAGTTCAAGCGGAAAACTCGCAAAAATATGATACTTCAGGTGTATTTTTTACTATGCATCAATCGGATATTTGTGCCCTTTTATGATATTTCTGATTCATTTGAACTTACAAACAGGCTTTCTCTCGGCATAAAGCTTGTCAAGATGTGAACTTTAATATGTAAACCTCTTTGAATTTTCGTTTCGTATTAGTAGAATTTTGATTGCAATGCATAAGAGAATTTACAGCTAAGGAGAGTTGGAGTATATAGCTCGAAAAGATATCCTTTGAGGTGTCCAGTCACTAAGCTCCTTGTTCGAGTTAGTAGCTTTAATACAAAGGCGAATCCAGTATATAGGATTACTAGATTAGTAGGTTTAGAATGAGTATGATCTTATTATATATTTGTACATTTCCTTTTCGTTGCAATATTATGGAATCCATATTGACTTAGTGAAAGATATGAATCTATAAAAGTATGGACGTTTCTTGCTCAGTGCCTAAAGCGCACTATGCTCCGCTTCAACAAATGAGAGCTTTAAATGGAAGTGGTGAACCACACAAGCTGGTTAGATGTGTGGGACTGAGGGCTTGTAGTACCTGCTAGCTCGGCTACGTGGATGGGAAGGAGCCTAAATTAAATGTTATTGCTTGACTTTACTATGAACTCAAGCTTTGAATCTGTTGAGCATCTCTTTTTTGCTCGACTAGTTTGGGAACATCAATTGTTGAATGTTACTTCTTAATTGATAGAACCACAAGATCCTTAATCCTGTGGTTCATATATTACTAAGGTCATGCTTCCTTAGTTTGCTGGGATGTGTGGAGGTCCAGTGATACCAATTAGTTGGGTATATGTTTTATTTATAGTAGTATGTCACTTTAGATCGCATGTTTTCTTGTAGTCTTCTAGCCTTGTGAGAGATTTATATGTTAGTAGAAAATAGAGAACTTATGTTCTCAATAAAAAGAAAAATAGATTATAGAGAACTTATTTGTATAATTTTGGTCGGAGAAGAGTTTAAATGGAGAACATGGCCATTGAGGATTCATATAGAAGACCTTAGGCTTGTTTGGACTGCAGTGTAGCAGTTGTTATTATTGTTTGTATGTGTACATAGTTCGAGCCAAAACCAATAGTTCTATTGAACTCAGTGAAGTCAGGTTAGATCCACTCTAAAAGCATCCATAGTGCTTTTATTCTTCTGCTGGAACATCCTTAAATGCGTAGATTCCTTGCAAGTCCACTTCTGGTTAATGTTCTTTTCCTTCTAACCATATGACTTTGCCTCCTCTTGCTCCACACAGGCTAGGATACTACTGGCCCCCGGGTTTGTAGCTAATGACAATCAACAGCCGTATGTACAGACCACTCCTTATCAGGCAACTGTGGCTGGTCCATCACATTTCAAACACATATCAGATGTGTCTTCTGAAGGAGGTGTATTAATTGAAGATCCAGGATCTATGGTTCAAGCAGCCCGTCTTGGAGAGTCAGATGAGCTCAGATTCAGGCCCTTCGATGACACTGATAAAGATAGTAATATTCAAGATGGGGACACTTCCTGTCTAGCTACAGGAACCATGAGTTATGTTGAGGAAGATCTCTTACCAGGCACATATTCGTATGATGTTGACGATGGTGAGCATGATTGTTTTCCTCCACTTACATCTTGTGTCGGAACTCGTTGGTACAGGGCACCTGAGCTACTCTACGGATCGACTAGGTATGGGCCAGAGATTGATTTGTGGTCACTAGGTTGTATTTTTGCAGAGGTTTTGCGTTTGGAGCCACTTTTTCCTGGAAATGCTGACATTGATCAAATAGGCAGAATTTTAAGTGTTCTGGGGAACTTATCTGAAGAAGTCTGGCCTGGTTGTGCGGATCTTCCTGATTACAAGCTTATGTCATTCGGTAAAGTAGATAAGCCGATTGGCTTAGAAGCATGTCTATCCAACAGGTCAACTGACGAAATTCTTCTCGTCAAAAAGTTGCTATGTTATGACCCAGCTGGTAGAGCTACTGCAATGGAATTACTCCACGACAAGTATCTAAATGAAGATCCTTTGCCAGTCCCATCGTCTGAATTGAGGATTCCCTCCAAACACAGCTCTGAGAATGATGATTCACCTGACGAATTTCATAGAGATCTAAACTCCGACTCAGACTTTGATGATTTTGGCCCAACCAAGGTCTCAACCACGGATCATGGTTTCTCAATTCAGTTTTCTTGAGCTGGGAAGTCCGTTTTTATTTTTCAGAATTTGTTTTCCAGATTACCGCGTGATGATCAACATCATCTTTTGCTGCAGACTATTTAACTATGCAGCACTTCATATATTTTGTTGGAAGAGATTCTCAAGTTTTTGCAAGTTGTAACAATTTGGCTTCCATTATTGGAATACCAATAAAGAAACGGAGACATATTTATATACTTAATTAATATATATTATCATTGTGATTTCTTCCCATCTGTCCTTACCTTGGTGGATAGAGTTATTATTTGGTACATGTCGCTGGTGGAAGGTGATAGATATCCTGTGAAATTAATCATGCAAACTGGTTCGAATATCACGATTATCAATTTCTTTTTTATCATTGTTTGTGTGCTGAAGGGAACTTCTTAGGTTGTGCTACCCTCTACTTGAATAAAATGGTCCCTATTCTTCAAGGGCATTTCATTTCCTCACTCTTAAACTCTAACATTATGAATTTATCAGTATAAGTCAATCAAGACATTCAGATCACTTCGTATAATTAACAATCTTCTATATAATTAATTTTGATTCGATTATTTATGTTTTACGTCCCCACAAAAGTCAACATTTTCCCTGTGCGCTAAAAATTAAAAAATCACGTGCTCTCGAGCCCACCTATTTTCCCGCTTTCTCTTCGCTGAGTGATAATGACACGTGTCATATTTTCATTGGTTATCTGAATTTTAATGGTAAGCCGATGTCGGCGTATATAATGCTTACTCTCTTCATTTTTCTCAAGAAAAATGCAGCGCTAATTCGGAATTGAATATTCAACGTTCTTTTTTTTTTTTTAAATAATTTTTTTTTATATATTCATAATCTGTTTTTTTAAAAAAGCTCCTAATAGAATTGTCTATGTTTGACTTCATAGAATTAAGAAAAAAAATTAAGTTTTTTGTTTTGGTAACATACTAAAAGTGCTCTTATATTATATTTTATTTTATTTTATATGATGTTGATATAAAATAAATTTAAATAAAAAAACTGAAAAATTCATATAATTAATCTTAACTTGTTTGCGTGACTATAACAGAGATAACATATCTAACGTAATTGTACAAGAGAACTTGGGAGGGTGTGTTAGTAATTTTAGTCCTTCCTTGAGAAATAAAGAAGATGTTTCTGATAGACCACTGGGTTAAATAAAGAAAAGAACATTACAACAACAAATAATATGATGATTAAAATCAATGATACACTAAAATTGAAGAATGAAATAGCACTAATAGTTAAAATAAAATATTGATAAAAAAATTAGACAACACTCGACTACCTACTGACCTTTATCCTAATTTTTTATCTTCATATCTAGGGTCATGTCTTCACTGAGCTAATGATTTGTTTTGTCATGTCTAATCAATCTCCTCATACCCACCTTTACCTCCTAATTATAGAGTGTGTTGTGTATCTCCTCTTCACATGTTCGAATCATCATAGTTTCATTATCCTTACGAAAGACACTCCCACTTTGTTTCGAATGTTTTTTATTTTTGTTCTATTCACTTTTGATATGTTTTTAATAATTATTGTTATAACTGATTATAGTGTTTTGGTAACTTGTTTTCTACTTGTTATGGCATTTCTATGGGTATACAAACATATTATTAAATGTAAAATAGAAAGTTTAAACTTAGATGTTTTCAGATATAAAAATGCACTTTTAAAAAATCTATTACTAATAGGGTTCTAATACTAGTATTAGTAATAACATAAAAATAAGTAACACGTTAAATGAAATAGAATGCTAGAATTAATTTGGTGTGTTTGGTATTGCAGAAATATTTTATTCTTTTTCTATAATTATTTTTAATACTGGTGTGTTTGGTATTGGAGGAATATTTATTTTGAAATTGTTTTCTAGTGTTGTAGTATTAAGTTGCTTTATGATATTACTATATTAAGAATATATATTTTAAAAAAAATATTCCCTCTGTCCGATTTTAATTATCATGATTTTCTTTTTTAGAGTTGAACTATAAGAATTTTGACAAATATTTTATGATATATTTTATCATCAAATTAATTTACAAAAAATTGCAATTTATAATACTTTTCGTATAATTTTAAATATTTTAATTTTTTGTTTATCGAATAATGAAAGTGTCATCTTATTTAGAAGATGAAAGAGCATAAGAAAAAGACAAACACGCAATTCTAATTACTCTTTTAATCGACGGTCAGATATAATCTTACACCGCTTTCTATGAATTCAAGCCGTCCGATTAATTGTCTCCTTATCCACCGTACGATGAAAATAGAATCAAAATCTAACCGTCCAATATTTACAAAAATTGAATTTCAAAAGCTAGAGGGAGCAGCAAAAACACAAAAGCTTTCTTCTTTCTCTTCTTCGAAATAAAATTAAATTAAAAATCTCCTCTTCCGTCTGTATATACACACAGATACACGTTTTAGTGTGTGTTTTTCGATCGATTTTTTGTTGAATTTGGTGAATAATTGTTGATTTTTGAGCCAATGTTTGGTGGATTTTTGTAATTTGAATCTGATTAAGGAGTGATAGAGTTTTACCTGATGAATTTTGAATTTTTGAGGTTTTTTTTGGTGGAATTTGATGGATATTGAGGAATTGTTGTGATGTTTGTAGGGGAGGATTAGTGAATTTTGAAAATTTTGAATTCAGTTGAGGATTTTTTGAGTTTTGTTTGAATGGAGAAAAGTGAGGGAGGGGATTCTTTCCCTCCAAACAAGGGACAATCGGAGGTTGTTGTTTCTTCTACGGTGGGTACAGGAGTGGATTTTCCGGCGAAGAAGCTGGCTAGGCAGCTGGATTTCACGGTGTTTGGACAATCTCCGGCGGCCGCCGTTACGGCTGTGACGGAGCAGAGTCAGAAGATTCAGCCGTTAGTAATGACGACGTCTGGTACACAAATCGTACCAGTGAAGCTAACGCCGGTGCAAAGGCCACAATTACAGCCGCCACCACAGCCGCAGCAACATATGGTGTTGATGCCGATGAAACAAACGGCGGTGCCTCCGACTCATCCTTCAATACGACCTCCGTAAGTATCTATGGTTCATTGAAAAAAAAGGTTTCTTTTTTAGCTCATGTCACTGAAATTTGGCAGGATTAGAGGAAATGGTGGTTGGAAATTTGTTATATACTCTATAATTTGTTTGCTATCTGCTAAAGATTGCCTCTTTAAGCATGTAGGAAGAGAATATGGGACACCTCTAGGGCTTTGGTTCAATAGCAAAGGTTTTACAGTCTAGATTTATGGTTGGCCCACGCCACTGAGTTTCTAAATCTGAAATAACAGATTTCTTGGTTATACGAAAAAATTCAGAATTTGAGATTCCTTTCACAAAATCGGGCAGTGTTGCTAGGGATAAGTCAAGCTTTTCTGGTGGAATTCGGATAGATAATTAATCAGTAGTTTGTTGTGTAGGTTAGTGTCAGATAAAAAGGATAGAAATGAGTTTTGTTTGTTGAATCCCCGAGGAGACGGGGATAGGTGAGAGGTCAAGAGGGAAGAAAATGTTTGGATTTGCCTTCTTGTTCTTTATATTTCATTTGATCCAGTTTGGCTCTCTGTTTCTATAATTTGTATGATTTGTGAGGCAATACATGACTTTAGAGATGATAATCATGATCCCTTGCTTGCAACCTTGTAAGTCATTTTGCAGCTGACTTGCTAACTTATGGAAAGAAACAATATTTGTACACGGATAGGCATGCTTCACCCGGATTGGCTTCCATTTTGCTTGTCGGTGTACTTTACATTCAAACTGTTAACCTTATATTAATTTGTGGTTAGCCATCTAACATGTCTCTGATTAGTTGATCATATTACCTTCTGCCTTCTTGATCCTAAATTTGCCGATAAGTTTTTAAATCATTTTCAGAATACATGATGATGCTTGTCTCACATCGTTCTGGCTTGAAATTGGACATAATATTCAAAGAGCTTTCTTGCTTTGCTCACCTCAAACATGTTAAATTTTGGGTGTGTTTGTGGACTCTAGGCAAATTTTTGGAGCTCTGAATTATAAAACTGTGACAGGGAGCACTTTTATGTTAGCTTAGACTTATTATGATCTATATGATGCTAATACTCACTGTTTTCAGGAAACCAGAATCTCCAAGAGCACGTCCAAGGCAAAGTGCTAGTGAAGTAAAAGATGGTACTCCTAAAAAGCAAAAGCAGTGCAACTGCAAACACTCTCGATGTTTAAAGTTGTAAGTACTACCTCTTTCTCATTCAGAACTTATGTCGAAAATCTCAAAAATAACTAAGATTTATTAATCGATGGCAAATACATGAAGGTGATACTTGTAAGCTCTGAAATTTCCATTTTCCGCTTTTTGCTGGCAAACCATTTGTTTGAAGGAATATACATGAGGTAATGACCATTAGAAAACCCTATAATTATTTAACTCCCATACTCTTCAGAGTATACTAGACTTTTCAATATTTGAGCACAAAGGCATAGATTTATCATAAATCAAGTAGACAACTTCCAATATTTCAACCACCCTCCAGAAAGAAAATTACCAAAGGAGGAAAGCAATTAAAGAAGAAGTGCTATATGTTAACTTAATATTTTTTTCTATATCTTGGAATGGGAAATGAAGGAAGAATAGCAAGTCCTGATCATTTCAAGAAGATAACCTATTATCTAGGTGTTCAAGTATCATAATCATGATTGTTGGGAAGCATATATTTGAGGGCACTTGCTGTTGCCTGGTTTACAAGACTTATCTTGGGGTTGATTAATCTTTGTCTAAACAATTTGGCATCAATATTGCCTGTGTATTCCCCAAATATTTTGCTATTTATAGGAATTTGAAAGATTGTGAGAATGGTCATATAAAGTGAGGGATCATGTACAAGGTGACTAGAGTTTGGTTAGGATTAAAAACCAATTGTGGAATGTCCTAAAATCTTGGTTTTCTCTCAGATGAAGAAAGATTTAATATTTAACAGATGATTCTTATTTTCTGTCTCATTGTTGTTTCTCATGTTGTTTTCTTTCTCATCTGTCACTTACTTTTTGTTGATAAGAGATATTTCCCTTCTGTGAAAGATATTGTGTATATTGAAATTTACATATTTCATTTTCCAAACAAAAGTCGTATTATAGTGTCAACTCAACAATTCCCAACAGGAAGGTTTAATAAATGGGAAATATGACACATGCCATATGTTTAATCCCTGTTCTAAAGAAGCTATTAATTTTATCCTAGGGTTTATTGGTAATTTTGCAAAAGGAAGGATAATAATGAGATTAAAGCCTAGTCCATCACTTATATTTACCTTCCATATGCTTTTTCGGCCTTTTTGAATCTGCTCAAGTAGGCAAACTTTCATTTGCAGGAGCATATGTCCATTATTTTCTCTTTGTGTCATAGTACTGACTGTCTTTGCGTTAATCTTGTGAGCACAAGGACATAGTGGTAAAACTTTAGGAAAAGGAATTATCTAACCGCACAAGAATATCCAGTCAATGATGACTAGATAAATGTCTACATGGATGGTACATAGGGGTTTTTGTGGTGGTTATTGAAGTAAAACCATAACCAAAATCATATCTGCGCAGGTTTTGGAAAATATAAAACCAAAACCACACATTTCTTGTAAATGACCACATGTTTCAGTACTTAAATTAGGTTGTGGGTGTTAGGTGGATGGTTTGGGCAGTTTTAGTATAGATTATAGTTTAGTTGTTTAGGGTTAAACATTACACTAAAAAGTTTGGGTTTTGGGTTATATGACATTACATTAGGAGTTCAAAGTATAGGGTCTAAAGTATACACAGATAAGTTTTAGGGTTTGAACCACAGTTTTTAGTAAATTGAACCACAGTTAAAGCCCACATATAAAACCACAGTTTTTAGTAAATTCACTCCTTGCAAAAGTGGACCTTTTGGCAATTAGGTTCTAGCCATGAATTAATGGGCTATTTGTTTCAAAGTGGCCATGCAATGTATTCAGTCTGTATTTCAAAAATGGAGGTTTTGTTTGAGTTTTTGAAGCTATATTATACATCAAATCAAAATAAACCACCACATTTGTTTTCTACGGTTGAAAACCAACCCATGTAAAAAGTCACATTGGTCTATTTCAGACAGTTAAGGTGATTGCATTTCTTTTTTTTCACAGTAAGGGTGCTGGTAATATTTATATATAATCCCATTTTCTGTTATTTTTCATGTATTTAAAATTGTTTCACGTCTATGCGTTACTATACTATTAGAATCGCTTTCTACAAAGTATGGGTTGGATGTCATGTTTTTGTATTATACGATTAGGAGATATATAAGGTGTTCGTGTTCTGTCAATATGTAAAGTGTCTTCTAATTTACTACTTTATCCTGGTGATTATTTGTTTTCTTAAGTTACTCAATCTTTGTCGGATGTTTTGCTGATAGTATTTGAATGAACAACACAGCGTTAGATCTTATGCGATGTGCTTTTTTCTCTGCTTTCTTTCTATTGTTTTGGGTCAGGTATTGTGAATGCTTTGCATCTGGAGTATACTGTGATGGGTGCAATTGTAACAATTGTCATAACAATGTTGAAAATGAGCCTGCTAGGCGCGAAGCAGTTGAAGCTACTTTAGAGCGTAATCCACATGCATTCAGGCCTAAAATTGCCAGCAGTCCACATGGAGCTCGAGATAATAAGGTACTTTTTGAAATTAAGTTGATTCGTAGATGATGCTTTCTTAAAATTTGAATTGTTCATAAAAAATATTTTCTGGTTTAAAGATGTCCTACTCTCACTGATGTCCTTGTGGTCTAAGATACTATTGTTTTATTGCGATCTCTCTTTAGGAATGACCTAGTTAAAAATTGCTTTCTGAAAAAGTAGGAAATGCAATATAATCAATAATAACTTGAACTTTTCGAGCTTGAGAAGTCAATATGGATCATTTTCTACTTTGACTTTGAGCTTGAATTGAGCTTGTAAATGAATGCATGTGGTTACTCAAGCTTGCATTTGAATAGGGAAATGTTGACTTAATCTTGGAATCTGTGCCTTCTCTGTCTATATTCCGTGTACTACGTGTAGGAGTAAAAGAAGGTGCTTCTATGCAAGTTATTCTCATAACAATGCACCTTTGAATATTAGTTTGATAGAGAAAGCATCACATCAAAGTTAAAGTTGAAATTTGAAGTAAATTAAAGTAGCTCCATTTGTTGTTTCTTCGTCTATTTGATAACTTTTGAACTGCGCCTAAATCCTTTTAGGAGGAAACTGGGGATGGTTTAGTCTTGGCAAAGCATAACAAAGGATGCCACTGCAAGA